>JANHZU010001530.1:171187-187098 GCA_032468055.1 Acrochordus granulatus | reverse complement strand
ATTTTTATCATGGCTGTTTTATTTTTTTATGCCATTGTATATATCTTGATGTTGAGGAAGATGGGGAGGGAAGAAAGAAGAAAGAATCATAAGATTCTTCCATATGTGTCCTAACTATCTATACATCAGCATGGATATATGAGATAGGAAAGTCTTCATATTTCTATGTATGGGAGCCTGTTTAAGTCCTAGAATTCTGCATAGTTGGAAATCTGTCCATAAATGCACATCTATGAAATTTTCGTTTTTCCAGTCATGCAAATCCATGGACAACAAAAAGTAGTGAATGAACCATATGTGGAGGCAGTGCTAATTTAATTACCTAATACACATGACAACTTCAATTTTCATGTGAGCTTAGAGAGTCCTCGACTTACAACTATTTAAAGTTACAATGGTATTGAAAAAAATTGATGCGTGACTGGTCCTTGCACTTACAATTGTCACAACATAGCCACAATCACATGATCAAAATTCAGGTGCTTGTCAAATGGCATTATTTATAACAGTTGCAACATCCCAGAGCCATGTGATCACCTTCTCAGCTAGTTTCTAACAAGCGGTCAATGAAATAAGCTGGATTCGCTTAACAATCGCATGATTCACTTAACATCTGCAGCAATTTGCTTAAAAACTGTGGCAAAAAGATAGTAAACAGGCTGTGACTCACTTAATAACCATCTTGCTTAGATATAGAAATTCTGGTCCCTATTGTGGTTGTATATCAAGGACTATCTATATACTCCAAACTGAAATTTTAAAACCTTCTTTCCTATATCCCCTGACATTCAATACTCTGACATACACTATGTACAGTATTTATAGATAATTTACTATTGGCAGCATTCGTGAAAGATTGCAGCACCAGAAATATAGACAATGCTCCAAGGATTGAAAAATAAAAACATAGCTAGATTAATGACAGTGAGACTCACAAGAGTACAGTGTGTGGCCATCCTTCAAAAGCCTAATTAGAACAAGCTGACACCAATTTAAGGCTAAACATGACTGTCCTTAGCTGAGTAGAAGTATCTTCTGGCATACTTCAAATATACTATATAGCTCAGAGAGATTACATTCTCATTTATTTGGAAAAATCCTTTTATATAACTGACATATCTCTACTATGATGATTGTGACAGACCTAGGTTTTGATCAAGGGCAAGATGTCAATATGCTTCCACATTAACAATGAATTTCTCCATCCATTCCATTAGGATAAGATGAATATGGGATAAATGGGAAATAGTTCTGGAAGAAGAATACTTATGAAGGGAAGGAAATATAAAAACAAAGAGGTAGGTAAGTAAGTAAGTAGGTAGATGACAGACAGACAGACATATAGATATGGAGCTTAGACTGAATCTGATGCTGATCTTTAAACCAAACCCCTAGCTTCTAAATACAATATCAAGTACCAAAATATTCATCATTACCCAAGTAAAGAAGTAAAAATTATTTTAAAAACACCAGAAATATTTTTAAATCTTCTCCACAAATTATATATTTCTATCTGTAATATAATACATACATAAACAATTATGCATTTATGTATTATATTATCTGCTCATTATGACAGCTGGAGTAAAAATATGACTTGCACCACTGCTGTGCTTTATGGATAATATGTAAAACAAGAGAGCCTTTATTTAGTGAAAGTGAAGTCTCTTACAGACAAGTGTACCTAAAAATTACACGGATAAAATAAAAAGCATTTGAACATGATCAGCAGATAGCACTACACAATGCAGCTTTTATCCTTTTGAAAGAAGTGGCATTGAAAATTGCCTGCCTTTTGTGTTATCAAACAACCAAGGATGTGAAAGTATGCTATGAGTGACAGTTCAGGAACATGTCTTTAGCAATGTTATCCAACACGTTTGGGGATGCAATGCTGAGATCACCTGGTATCTTGATGGAATAATTACGTTAATAAGCAGCACCACTTACTTTAAATGCACCGGCTAGGCCAAATTGTTCAAATGACCAGTACAAGATGGTTTAAATTTTAGAAATGGTAGCATTATATTCAGCATGCATTGGTGCATATCTGCGTGATACATATTTTATTCATTTAAAAGGTCCTAAAGCTTCTCAGGGATATCAGAGGGCCAAGGTAGTGTGGTAATTTTGGTGTTCTAAGGCTTAAAAGACTCAGGATCAAGTCTGCCTTGTATCAGTTCCTAACCAGAGTGAAACCAAAATGATAAATTTGGCATCATGATGTCGTGGCATAAGTCCCGCTCTTTTGCACTTGCACCATAATGTCAGACACAAATGTGTAAAAGAATGTATGACATCACAATACACAATGTGTTATTTGTCTGCCTTTTCCATCACCAGCCTGCATGAAAATCCTTAGGGGTTGAGTGACCTCAGCATAGTCATATGGTTATTGTTGCAAGGAAAATTGGAGAAGGGAATATTACATTGAGCTCCTGAAAAAAACCAATTCAAAAATTTAATGGATAAATAAATAAAGCTTAAAAAGTTGTCCTCAAACAGATAGTTGCACAAGCAAGCATTTCTGATTTATTTTGGGGGGGGGAATGCAAATTTCTCAATATTTTCCCCTTTACTTTTCCATTCATCTTACTAAAACTACACCTCCATATATTTGCAATGGGAACCAACAGTCCCTGGGCACAAATGGCATTTCACCTTTTATAAGACATTATAAAAAAAAGCAAACACAGAGAGAAAAACACAAAGTGAGGCATGTAGCTCTGTCTCATTGTTATTTTAAAATGGTTAGCTTTCAGTATTGTCCTCCGGTGAATGCAGCCACTGAAAGCTGGTGGTTTTATTGCTCTGCTTATTTCTTCTGTGACTCTGTTGAGGAACTTTATCAACACTGTTTAGAAGTAATTGGAACTGTATGGGAGGAAAGGCACATATTTCATTATTTGTGAAGATAATTTTTTTAAAAAATCCCTCAAGATAATTTTCATATATTCTGGGTACAGTTTTTTGATGGCAAACTAAGACTG
This sequence comes from Acrochordus granulatus, assembly GCA_032468055.1. Taxonomy (NCBI): domain Eukaryota; kingdom Metazoa; phylum Chordata; class Lepidosauria; order Squamata; family Acrochordidae; genus Acrochordus; species Acrochordus granulatus. Next base: position 184,108 of record JANHZU010001530.1, on the reverse strand, counting down.
TCAGTTCAGTAGTTGGAACTTCCAGGGTAATGGGAGTTGGGCCCTTGGGGAAATATATGGCTTATTCTTTTAGTGAAAAAGAACTGTTTTAGTTTTTCTTTTCTTTTGCTCTCTCTGTTTTGTTTTGCTTTTTACAAGAAAGAAGAGTGGTAAAACATCTTTTGATCTATGAATTAATTGCATACCAATATTCTCCCAATTCATCTAATCATCGGTTTAGTGTTTAGAAGCAAATTAATCCATGCTTTGTCCTTTAATCAAAGTGCATTTCTGAGGGATTTAATTAATCACAAAATGCTGGTGGCTTAAAAGCAAGGGATATGAATCCATTCAGGTCAGAAACACTTTACTTTTTGTAACAATTCTTTGTCTTCTCTTCAAAGTCTATAACTAATACCTAAGTTTTATGAGGTTTTTATGTTTTTAATAATTATAGTTTTGTATTTATTATTTTTTAAGTTTGTTGTAAATAAATAAATATGATGAAAGAAACAAATAAGTGTAATGAAAAGCTGGTAGAAAATGAGTAATGCTGATCTAAGCATTCCTTTATTTAAACTAAAATATCTGATCTACTAATAATTAGCATCAATGTGTATACTAACCATACCATCTACAGCCACACAGGCTATAGGGTCTTAGTATTTGAAGGGCGATGAGCACAGCAGTATTCTGATAAAAAGTCTCTATATGAAAAGAGTTCTTATTAGTCCAAGAAACCTTTTCATGTTCTACTCACATACTGTATATCCACTTCTTCATATCTACATCAAATATTCATTCATTCAGTTTATGTACTATAAAAATCATAGGACTTATAACACTTTACATTAATTAAAAAGAAATACTATTAAAAATATCAGGCTAACAAGGACACACCATTGTATCTATGATCAGTGGAAATGGGATAATGTAGCATAACTCTTTAATGTGGTCTTCCAGAATCAAGAGGATTTTTTAAAATTATCTGGTTTGTATATTTTGGAAAGTAGGTAAAAGTTGCCTGGTCAGGGCACCTCTTTCTATATAGATAGGGTCCTCATGTCCTTGAAAAATTAATTCTTCAGATTGCATTGTCGTTCTGAATATATTGCTGTGGGATCCGAAAATAGAAGTTGATGGAAAATGGTACTGGAGACTTGCCTCTCTTAGCGTTTAATGAAATTTGTTAGGATTAGGGTAAGACAACACTTTCCAGGGATTGAGTGACAGACTCATACTTGCATACTGACAAACGAACAACCCGAACCAGATTCTCACAAGCAACAAGAAACAAGAGAAAATGATGCAGGGTGGGAGCCAGGCCCCACAACAAACCTAGATGTCTGTTTCACACACAAGATTAGGGGAACCTTCAGATGGTTTGAAGTGATACTGTATTTACCATCATCTGCCAGTAATGCCCTTTTGGATTATAAATTGGGCAAACCAATCAGATTTTATGCAAAATAAGTAATGAACCCAAGTTTGATATCAGGATTCAAATCGAGGTCAAATATCAACATTTTAATCTCCCTGAACACTCAATTATAGGTTTTGAAATTATCATCTTACAACACTGAAAGGTTGCCTTCATCATAAAGCAAGACACAGCCAAAGTTATACATCAAAGGATTCCAGGCTCTCTTAGAAGGTTTTAGCAAACATATTTTAGCACAATTACTAACTGATAAGGTAATCTTTCTCACATATAACCAACATCTGCATAATGACCTTTTCTTCCTTCTTCCCTCCCTACTTTGCCTCATCTCCTTTTCATCAGTTTAACCTCCATACATATGATGAATGCTCTCAAATGCTTATACCTTTTAATAAAACATGTTACTCAGAGGAGGCAGTACTATGAACTAATGATGTATGGCTCCTATAAACAAATGCAGTTTTCCTTCTACAAAAGGATTTAAGGGGCTCTCTTATAATGAGTTGCTAGAATGAAAAAATATTGAGCAAACAGATTTTGAACTCAGTTTACCATAACCAATCCCATCATGTTCCACATTTCAACAACCAGATTTTTGCAAAATAGTTCCCACAAGAATATGGGTTAATCAAATATTTACAAAGATATTATAAATAAATGAAGATTTCAGTTTGGGGAAGCTTAAGGATTTATTGCAACACCACAAAATATAAATATAAATAAATATTTTAGTATTTGAATTGAATGGCCATCCATCTTGCATAAGCAAATTTGGGTGGCAAACATAGCTTAAAACAAGCATGTCCAACCTTTGCAACTTTAAGATGTGTATAGAATACCTCAGGAATACCTTCAAGAATACCTCAGCCAGCTCTGATAGTTAAAATATGGAACATGATGGGTGAAGAATTCCACATATCTTAAAATTGCCAAGGTTGGACACCCTGGTTAAAAACATCAATCTAATAACATAAAATGAAAATGCAAAAGAATTAAACGAGAAAACAAAAACTATCTCTTGCAGGTTCACCTAACCTCTTGATCACCATGTCTGGGAACATGACTTTAGATGCTGTTCCTGATGGAAAGCAAATGATGTGTTTCACAGGCTGTAGAAAGGTTTTTGGAACAATATCCCCATCTGAACAAGGTACTAACGAGCAATGTTTTGGCAGTCAGGGTTACACTTAAGATATTTGAGAGACAAAAACGAGGAGATATCGGATAATGAAAGAAAACTGGTGCACAGAAGTTGCCAAGATGTTCAGTTATATGTGTATTTTAATTGGGTTACCTTTGGCAGACTTCACATACTTTATGTGTTCAAAATTATAAGAAAGTCCATCGCTACTTTTTACCAATCACAATAATGATATTTAGCAGCTAGTTCTGAGGAATGTTCAGAAATTGGAGACCATGCCCAGCCCTGGAATAACCAGTCGGGTCACCTCTTTCTAAATTTGACACTTTACATCTCTGGGGGAAACATATAGTATAAAGTCTCATCAGCTTGAGGTCATCTCATGCATATCACTAGCTAAATATTAGAAAATTAAAGACTCTTTCAAAGAGGATGTATGTTGATGAATTAATCTGTCCCAATAGGAAAGCTCCTCATTCCTTTTGTACATGTGACTCTTCAATATACACCAAACATGAATCACTTACACTTTAGAACCAAAATAAACATCTTGTAAGATGCTTATAAATATACAATACATAGAATATAAGATGTTCAGGCTACTTCAGCCTTCTGACTTGCTAGTTGAGTTCTTCTAAGTTAAAAAAGAAAAAAGAGAGAGGAAGAAGCTGGGATCTTAAAGCAAAGAAAGTTTGACTTAACTGGCTGAAGAATTCAGGCTCCATCTAGTGGATGAATCTGCTCAATTCTTTTTTTAAAATCTAGCTTAAGGCAAAGGCAGAGACTGAATCTGTGTTTCTCAACTGTGCTAGTTTTAAGATATGTGCACTTCACCTCCCAGAGTCTCCCAGCCAACATGGAAGATTCTGGGAATTGAAGTTCACACATCTAAAAGTTGCCAAGGATGAGCAACACTGGCTGAGAGTGAACATGATTTTTAAAGACAACCAAATTTGCAAAGGAATTTCAACTTGCTTCATTCAAACATGAATATATTTTGGGATATAACTGGAAAAGTTTGGAAAGTTCACTCTGATGATTCTTTAATCAAAGCACCTTCGCCAAGCCATGCAGCCCACTGGTCTCCCCACTGCCACCACCACATACCGAGACACAGTTCTAAAGAGTAAAGCAAAAGTGACAAAGGGTTTCAAATTATGTCCCTACAAGTCCTTCTCCAACACATCCAGAAATCTCTTTCAGTCAATGACATGCTGGATGAAGCATCAAATGAGAGAAATTCTTGTACGCTCCTGGTTGGGGTGTTTTGGTTTTGAGTTGGATGAGATGCCTCTTTGTGAGTAGTCTTTTCATCCCATTATGAAAAGATCTGAACTTCCTCTAAGGAATAGTTTCTACAACAATTGGTTTAATGCTTTCTCAGCCCTATTAAGTTGCACATAATCATTTAGTAGTACTTGGATGAATGGCACTATGTCCCAATTTAATATTCTCCAAATGGGAGTGCCCACAACTTCCTGCCCAGAAAAGCGAGTTTGTGGACAAATATATTATACCTATATTTTATACATAATAATAAAAGTAATATCCCAATAAGCCATGCTTCATACTTCATAGCTCAAGCTGGATCGGTTGTACCATGTAACATTAACAGCTTTAAAGGATCCTAGCATGGATCATATTTGTCTCTTCTGTTGTCATGAAATCATGGCAACATAAATATTAACCAGAATTAAAAGCATTAGTATTTTTAAAATTAAGTAAGGTAGAAGAGAGCTCTCAAACACTTTGTGAATTTTAAAAATTAAGTACCTCTGCTTTTTTTTTTACATAATTTTCACTAAATTTTGGTGCAAGCATTTGTCAGAGAAGAGGTGGTCAGTTTATATAAGCAGACCTCCGAAGGTTCACTAGTCCCAAAAAACAACAGAGAATCAGCAGATAATAGAAATTCATGACCGTTCCCCTTATCATTCCAAATGCAGGTGATGGAATGACTTGTTTTGCTAACAAAGATGTCATCGAAATGCACTTGATTGGCTGTATGACACTGTGACATTGGCTTGTTAAATATATGATTCCTGACTAGTAGAGATCACACAGTGAAGGAACCTTTTCATAGAAACAGCAGGATAGACAGTCTAAAGTGCTTTTCATTTGCCCTTAGTTCCTTTCAATACCTTGATGACATTTACTTAAAACTAAAATACCTTTTTGAGATTTGTTTTATGTCTTTTATAATAGTTCTTTGTTTGTGTTTCTAGACTTACATCAACCTTTCTTCTAGGACATCAAGGCAGCCATCTATACTCTTCATAGTTTGGCAGTGATTATTTGTGTAGCAGCCAATTCTCTATTTTAATGTTTAACAAAATAAAATATTATGCAGTAAATACTGAAATAAGGTATTTTGATTCTATCTATCAGGTATAATGAAGTGGGCTGTAAGTTGCAGTATCCTGTTACTCCTTCTTAAATAGACTTAGCCTTTTATGGGTACAGAAGGTGTAGTTAGGGAAGCAGGTATAGTACAAAGTTTAATGGAATTTAAAACTCCCTGGACTAGTCCCTGCAGTTTTCTTGGCAAGATTTAGGAAGTGGTTTCCCACTGCCTGCTTTCTAGGGCTGAGAGAGAGAGACTGGCCCAAGGTCACCCACTTGGCTTATGACTAAGGCAGGAGTAGAACTCACCATTTCCTGGTTTCTAAGCTGCTGCCTTAACTATTACAACAAAATGTCTCTCTTTAGTACTGGAATGAATACAGAATCTGGGAACTATAAAAGGAATTTCCCAGATTCCTTTAAAATTAATTAAGGTAGAATTTCTTTGAAATCGCCATACTTTTTTTCCAAAATGTCTCTCTACCTAAGCTGGATCACATTTATGAGAAAGTTTGGACAATTGCTGCACAGACACATATATACAGGTCTGCCTCCCTGCAAATTCTCACATAAAACTGTACTGTATTTTTGCACTCGAAGTATGATCCACTAAGATATCCTATTTGCTCTGCCAAGCTCTTTTTAGCAAGTAAAGGAGAATGAATTGTCTATTTAAATACTGCAACTGGTCACTTTCATTTCTTCCAGATTCATAAATGCAATCTATAAATTTACTTTGTACTTATTTTGTTAATCTGCTAATATGATATTATACCCTCACAACTTTCATGTGGAAGAATTGGATCTGCCTTGACTAAATATGATGGAAGTTAAGCATAACTAAACATAGCTAAAGCGTGAACATACTACATAAAAATACAAAATTAGATTTTGAGGATTAGAATTGGATGAAGTTGACAGCAAATTATAAGGAATCTTCCTATTATACCCTAACATACTCCTTTGCAAAAGAGTTCACTCTGGATCATTCTGGTTGATATGGGCTATAATGATCCTTATGAGTGAAATGGAAAATAAAAGTTCCCATTCCTCAAAAATAAGAGTCAGAAGAGTGATAAATTGGAAACAATATTCCTCTTGCAAATTTACACTAGACTGAGTCATGATGTAACAAAATTATTATCAGAAGGCTATATTTCAACAATAAGACATAGGACTATTATTAATTTTGTGGATAGTTTCTACCTTTTAGGATCAACTATCAACAGAAGAAGCCATCAAGAAATTAACCTCACTTGGCAGGGTACTGATATTCAGATATCATGATCCTATACTTAAGAACAATTTGAATAATGCAGGCAGTGGTTTTCCCTGTTTTCCACAATTTATGGAAGTGATACTTGGACTTTGAAGAAGTGGGTTAGAAAGAGTACTGATGCTTTTGAACTTTGGCATTGGATAAACCTCGTGAGAATATGATGAATAGCAAAAAAAACAAGCAAATGGATTGTCAAAAACTATCCAAGAGTTCTCACAAATGACAAGGCTCAAATTAAGTTTTGGACATCTTATGTGAACATCTACTCTCTGAAGATGTCAATAATGCTGTGAAAGTTGGAAGGAAAGAGAAGATGAGAACAACAAGCAGCAAGATAGATGAATTCAATCACATTAGCTATGAGTGTATCAATGGAAGACTGAAGGGGAAGGCTGGGGACAGATCCTTCTGGAGGAAACCTGTCTATGCGATTTCTAAAAGCTGGCACCAACTTAATGACACATAATCAATCACTATATATGTGTCAATAATTTTCTAAGCATTGAGATACATTTGTTTACATAGTTAAATAATTCACTGAAATGCCTTCTATTAAGAAAGTTTGAAGCTCTTTCCTTACTTCTGACTAATGTCAGTTTGACACCTTGTAGCAGGCAGAATCTGGATTGCATCTTCATACAGGAACTGAAGCTCCTACATTTATTTTAAAATCCCACAAAATACTGGGAATTAATTCCAAGAACATCTGGGGAAAATGACAAATTAGGGGAGGCTTGAAAAAGTTAACATGATCTCCTGTAATATGCCTCCAAATAAGCTGGTGTATAAATCAGAATTAATTTCTTAAAAGTCACAATCTGAACTTTTACTTTGTTCCGTGTGAACCAGTCGAGTGTACCTTCAAGTGATGCTTCTGTTACTATGAAGCTATCTTCCTCTGGTGGATCATCAAGGTTAAGTACCATCTCTGTATTTAGTGGCTAGGGCTAAAGCACATCAAAGTTTTTTGTTTAATGTCTTCCATATTAAAAAATAAATACTAAAATAATATATTTATCTGTGATATATTCCACAACAAACTGAGATAATAGGACTCAGCATCTAAAAGCTCAGATGATCTGACCCAGTATTTTTTGTGTATCACAGGTATCCTGCAAACAGCTTAGGAAGGAATGTTTATCCTTTGTTAGGAGAACTGCAGACAAGTAAATTGTTAGATTGTTGTTTAAGTGAAGTAAAATTTCAATTTAACTGCTTTCTTATTTCTGCTGGAAGCTTCATAGCTCATGAGCTTTTCTGTTCAGTAGGAAATGAAAAAGAATTGAACTGGATTACTTTCCTTGTGCAGGTGAGAGGTCAGCTAAAAACTGCTTTTGGGTCAATCTCACTTCTTCGCATTTCATAGTGTGGCCAACACATCCCAGTTAGTAATTTAAAAGCAAAGCAAACAAACGAAAAATATGATGAAGCTATACTGCTTTCTTATTTATTTCAGCCTATAAATTTGTTTCCTTAGAAAAATAATTGACCTAACAGGAGGGATGCAAGTCATTTAGAATCTTACAGGCTGTGCTGGGATTTACTCTCTTGAAAGGTATCAGAATTGGGGAAGAGGATATATCCAAATCATGTCTAGGCTCTGTTAATTGGAAGAGATCTGTGTAAGAAAAAGGATCAACATTCTTACAATTTCCAGGTGGGCTTGGAAAAATTCCTGCCCAATTTTCAGAGACCTGCTTCAAGTTGGTCTGTCTCAATAAAAACAGTGTCTTGCATGTAACAGCTACTGAAGTTTCCATTTGGCTTCTGACCTCTTGTATTACAGTAGGGAGAGGAGCTGCACACCATGCCTGGACTTGGTGACTACCTGAGTAAATGGCAGTGACAGCAAGTGTGGCCTGCTCCATAGTGATAATGTTTATTTGGAAAGTGAGGAGTGAGGCAGACAGCTGCAACACTAATGAGAAGGTTTGGGAATCTGATTTTCCCATTCCTGCAGTGCTGAATCTGGAACTGGAGGAGATGTCACCAAGCTATACTGGGTCAATGAAAGCTCAAATATACCTGATACAATGAACTGGACATCCAGTCACACGGAGTATCTTATGTGAATATATAAACTGATCACACTGGCATAAAGGTGTCATGCCAAATATACTTCTCCCTTTCTTATTAATTTCTTCTCTATGGAGAATGCGTTAGTAATCTGATTAGAGTGTATAGATGAAGCACATCTACATGCTAATGGAAGCACAGAAGCTGTATGCCTCCAAATGTTGGCTAAATATATAGTTTATCACAGAGGTGTCCAACCTTGGCAACTTTAAGATGTGTGGGCTTTAATTTCAAGAATTCCTCAGCTAGCTGTGTTGAAGTTCACACATCTGAAAGTTTCCAAAGTTGGACAAGCTTGTTCTAACATGTTTTATAATGAAGGATGCTGGGAATTGTAGTTCAAAATTTTATAAATAACACAAATAAATAAAATAAAATATATGGAGGATCTGAGGCTGTTTACCTATGTTGAATGTTGAATGGAAATGAAGAGTACCTTTGCAGCAAAATGTACCAATGGAACCAAAGTCTCATTTTAGCCAAAACTACACACTCTGTGCTACACAGGTTTTATAAAACCAAATTTTAAAGATCCCTCAGTTTCAAAAAATGTATGTATAGGTAAGAAAGAATATCTTTTTCAAAGAAAAAGCACTTTGCCACAACTATAGGGGCACTGTGATTGTGGGTCCTAACTTGCTTGATTTGTTGGAAAACCTGTTTCAGAATAATAATCTCTGATGGGGATGGGAGGTTCAAAAATGTGGTAGGTAGGTAGGTTGACAGACAGACAAACAGCTGCTGTACACATAATGCAGAGGTCCTTAATGGGATTCATACATTTCATAATTTAAAAAAAAAATTGCTATCAAAAAGAGAGAATTCATTCCCTCAGCAACAAAACTGCAGCCCCACATACTAATAAATGCTCAGTCCTAGCTACTGACTTTTTTTTAGGGATACAAAAAGATCCATATGCAAACCAACAGGTTTTGAGCATTTTTCCTTCTTCCTACATGAAGCATATTTAGTCAAGGTAGAGATAACAAAATCAAAGGTGTCACCTGTTGTCTGTACACTCTTGGTTATCACCCCAACTAGAAGCATCTTGCTCTGAGCAGTTCAATCCAAGCAAAGTTCAACAGATAGCCAGTGTGGTGGGTCTATAGATTAAACAAGACAGCAAGGTAATCAGACAAGGAATGCTCAAAGAGGCAGTGCTGAACTGCTCAGGAGCCTTGAGACTTGATGGCAACAATTTTATGTGTTAGTTGTGAATAGAAGGGTATGCCTGCATCTGCTAGCCTTCTTAGCTTAATTGCTTTTAGTCTGTTACTTGACTAGAGTGCAGTTGGGCTTTTCAAGGCCTGTCAGTATGACAGATTGTATTTATGTTCACCCATAAAAAGCAGTGGGCTCTATTGTCCGCTTTGGTGCGCTTCACCAGATATTTTCACCATCCAGACTTCACACTCAAAGAGAGGGGGAAAGGGAAAAATGGAGAATGAAAGGATGCTTCTTTCATTAGTAATTTATTCACTGGAAAGGCTGAAATGGAGGACATCCAATGAGACATCTATGAGTATCAAAAGGAGAAGGAAAAAGGATTGGTGACATTAAGTGAAGGACTGGCTTAGGGGAAGGCAATTGTTGGAAACCTAGAACAGCACATCTGTTGGTGGCAATGAGTGGTGTGTATTTCAATAGCTTCTAGTAATGCATGGAAAACTTCTAAACCATTTTTCTGTCCATTCTTATTCAATTTGATGAAAGAAAAATTCCTTTTGAAAGTTCTTCTCAAGACAAAGAAAACTTTGTTTTCATGGATGGAATGCAATGCTCAGATACTTATTTAGTTAGAAATTGTCAAGCCTCCTTGGCTTCCCAGACTTTAATTAAATCCCAAGGTGGCCATTATGGGGGAATTTCAGATTGGAAAATAAAGCAATCAGGGAAGTTCAGAGTGATGGAAAAATGTACAACTTGAACTTTCCTGTGTCAGGTTAGCCCCAAACTCCACAACACAAAGAATGTGAACAGAAATTCTCAAGTATTTTGAAATTAAGGCAAAAACACAGAAGTTTATTTTAGAAGGAAGAATGCTTTTCAGAAGTTGCATATCAGATTTCAACATAGCATTCAGCTTTTCTCTCTCATAATTCTATTAAACATTTCTCAATCATCCTACAATTTATTCTGTAATTCAGAATTCAACTAATATATTAAAAATCCACTTAGAATTCTAATCAGAATAATAATCATTGGAATTAACCACTCTTCTGAAATCAATAGGAACAATTTGTGTATCTGAAGTCTACTCCTATATTCTATCTGACAGTGTGATTTGAGCCATAGCCACAATCTCCAGTATTTTTCCCCAGATGTTTGTTTTTCCCCCCAAGATATTTAATTGTCTTGTCCAGTGAAGGTTGCAAACTGTGTGAAAAATCTTTAGCTGGCCTCAAAAAATGTTATCTTAATATTGGGATGTTCAAGATTCTTTCTGAAGTAAGATTCACTGTTTCATCAAATTCAGACTAAATAGAGTTTACTGAATTTTGATTTAGAGACCAATCCAAGGAGACAATCCATGTCTCTGGTTGATTATCATATGGAATACCATAAGTATACACTTACATCTAGATGTGCACAAACACACGTACATACATATACTGTACATATGCATACACACACACACACACACACACACATATAATCATAAGAGTGATACAAAAGTACATCTAGTAAAGAGCAGTAAGTGACAATTATGTGTACCAATAAAGTACAGGGAAAAGGATTCAAAGTTGGGCAATATTTATTCTCAATACCCCTAGTAGATAACCTATTTCCTTCATCTTGCCCATTACCTTAAAAAATAAAAGCGCTGTCCTCCTCTTTTCCTTTATTACAAATTGCCTTGGGTTCAAAGTTTATTTTGTGCATTTTCTTGCCCCCAGAAATAAATAGAAAATGAATCAAAAGGCCTCATCTTCAGTTTCACATCTGGACCTGAAAAAAGAAAACTGTCCTCCTCGTCATTTTTGCTTTTAGTCCTTGCAGTATCTGAATTCAGTTTTGGATTTAGAAAGGAAAGTAGTTATATTAAGATAGAGAGGGAGAGGAGGAGGAGGATGTTGAGTTTTTTTTCAGGGTTAAGCTTTTCAAAGATTAAAGAAAGAAAATTAGAAAAAAATATCTTCTATGTTAGCTTCCAAATCTTCTCCTGCCCACACTATGGATTTTTAGAGGAAAGGCCAGATGTTAGCTGAAATACTTTCTTACTAGTATTTTTTTTCCCACTTGGTACTACGTGAGAGTGAAATGCCCAATTTCTACTCCCATCAGGATTCCAAACAACTTTCCTTTTCATCTCTGTAATCACTTGACTCCAGTCATCTTCCTCTCTGTTTCTTTTCTCCATCCTGGCACTCTTGTGGAAAGAAAAAGAATAAAAGAAAAGAAAAGAGTTTCTGCAAATGCAGTGGTGTATAGAATATCAAATCATTGACAATGCCTCCTACCCTGTGACTTTTATAGACTCACAGATTTGGCCCAAAGCAGCCTGAGTCAAACTCATTATTCTGGATTCAGTCAAATCCAGTGTAAAGGTAAAAATGCCCCCAAGTCCAGCTTAACTCTGATGACATGTCCATTAAGCATTATAGAAGTGCCTTGCCTCTGCCTTTTTCCCAGTCTAATATTCCATTCATTACAAAAGTAGGCTAAGCATTACAGCCGTGACTGGATATCTTCACAGTTTTCTCCAAGGAAATTTCTAATAATCACTCTGGTCCTCTGAATTTTCTTTTGCTGTTTCTGCACAAACAAGGGCATTATCCTATCATCAATGAAATGAGACCATACAGTTCTGCCGTATTTGGCTTATTAAACTTGAATTAAACTCATCAACCAGAGTACAACAGAGAATTAAACACATTTCAATCTGTAAATGGAACAAAGTATATGCTGATATGACATACTTTAGGACACTATAAGGAATTTTGGGATGTGACCTAATGCTGTCACTCTGGCTTTCTATCATATATTAAGTCTGTCTCAAAAATTATTGATGTTTGTTACCTGATAATTCTTAAAGTTTGTTCATAGACTCTGTTTAGCAAATGTTTTAAGAAGCTAATGGATTTATTTCCTCAGTGGCACATTCATTCATCCTGACTCATCTAACAGCATGGTTTGACTATGGGGGAATGCTTGTTTTCTCCTGACATCAAATGGGTGACTGTTAGAGACAGGGAGAGAGAAATGAGCAATGCGTAGATGACAATTGGGTGCAATCCTATTGCACCCCATTGATTTATTGAATCTGGAGGCATTGACAGCTAATATTTTGGGGTTAGTCAGCATATCTGGAATTCTGAAAGCATCATTTTGATAAAAGAAGTAAAACTGCAGTATGAAAGTATGCTTCTATATATTTTGTAACCTAGAAGAGAGAGTGGGTATGTCAGGAGAAACATCAAGGAAAATGCAGTAGAAACATGTTCCTTATAAAATTTGTATGGTAAAACAATAAGAGACAGGTAGACACATAAGAAATGAATGTGGTTTGAATATAAAAATGAATGCTCAATTCAAAAGAAATATGTTGAAGTAATCTAATCACATGAAGGGAATGAATAAGAATATTTATTTATTTATTTATTACACATATTTCTATGCCGCCAATTTCCAAAGACTCTTGGCGGCTTACATAGGTTAGAT
>JANHZU010001530.1:150573-166812 GCA_032468055.1 Acrochordus granulatus | reverse complement strand
AGAGAGGGAGGGAGATTTGGAAGAGAAAATACAGATTTTCAACTAGAGAACAAGAGTAACAAGGAAAAGCTGTTTGTAGCCATTTTATTTAACCCCACAACCACTATGTTTAGAGTTCAATGGGTGGTGGATTTCATAATTTCTGTAAGTTATCTTGAGTAGTTACATGAAACTCTAAGTCTGAAAATCAGTAACAGAGAAGTTTGTTTAAATTTTTAAACTGAAGTTCCGTAAGTATCAAAATATTCTTCCTATCATGATGAATTAATTATATAATGAAAATGCAACACTACAGTCTCCCTTGTTATGTTCTTACCATGTGTCTTCTCATATGAAACAGAGATAAAAGTGTTTAAATTTATTAATATTCTTTAGGAATCAACTGCACTAAAGGCAGTTTGAGACAAGGATGGCCAGTTTTACCTCTTCATTGGCCAATGAAGCATCTATATATATTCTAACCAATAGAAATCTTAATGCTTTAGCCAGCAATTCATTGGAAGGTTTAAATTGTTCTTCTAATTGCACTAAAGTAATGGAATGGCTATATATGCAAAAGAAGAAGCATTGTTCAGAAAGTAATGTTCCAAATAATTGGAAGACACAATAGATATGTTCAGAAAAATTGTACAGCACTGGACTGCTAACAGGCAAATCTAACCCCAAGAGAATATATACTAGCTCAATTCTCTCATTGAGATTGTACCTATAGTTTGAATATTTAAGTTCTGAATGTTGTAGTTTATACTGCAAATGTACATCTCTGTGTATTAAACCTAAAATAATGATATTCTCCCTTCGAAAGTGGCATTGTCAATTTTACATTACAGCTTATAACATTTTATTGTTGGACTTTTACTTTTAATCATACTGAGCACATTAAAATTCTACATGAAACCAGTTTCTCTTAGCTTGTAACCTGTACTCCAACAAAGATTTAACTTGGAAATAGAAGGAAGAGTTGTTTATTTGTATTTTATTTGTTCAATTAAAAGTTACTTTGCTGTTTTCTCTCCAGATACAATATTCAGTAGAATCACTAGAAGCAACAAATCAAAATACAATTAAAAGCAGTAGTAAATCAATGATGTTGCTTACATAAACACAAATGCATTACAAACACATTATCTCATGAATCCTCAATGACATCAGAGAGATGTTGGGAAAATGGTGCCAAAATGATTTTTCTGGAATATTGCTCTATAATCAGAACACAATTTAGATGGCTTCCTTATATGGTCATTTCCCATTTAATCCCTGAAAGAGTGGACATCAAAAAACTGGGCAACTTTTTAAAGAAAGGAAATCATCCTTTAGTTCCAGATTATACATAAACTGCACCTTTTTAAAGTTTATGAATCATTTAAAGTCATTGGAAGATGGGTAGTGTACAAATATAATAAATGAATAAATTTCAGAAGTAGCTTCATCATGCATTGCTTCAATTTGGACCTGACATCTCCAACATATCAAGAACAGTCATATTCCATTGAACATTAAGATCAATAAATTTTTTTAAATATCTTCTTGGAGAGTGTCTAAGGGAAATCCCTATATATTTTTCAGGCTAGGACCTTTAAAAAGGTAAGCTTAAATAATCAAATCACCTATCTATCTGTCCAACTACTGGCAAATCTTATTAACAGCTCTCCAGAACTTCAAAAAGGATTTTTCCCCACCTTCCTTGGAGATGTTGGAATTGAACATGAGATGTTTTAATTGCAAAGCAATTAAATTTGCAATTGCAAGTTTTACTTCTCAGCCATAATTCACAATGCACTGTTCAATTTTACTTTCAACAAAGAATCTCTGATATGCAACTTTGATTAATATAGTTGTGTCAGGTGTGGAACTACCAGCTCACAGCGACCAGCTGGCCAAGTAGCTAAGTCAATTTTCATAAATGATCCCTCAAATTTCAGAAAATGGACATTAAAATGAAAGACTTGATGTTATAAATAATTTATAATGGCATAGATAAATTAAAAAATACATGTCTAATATTCTGTGGGATCCCTTGATTTATTGGCACACAGCACAATCCAAGTTTACTCTGAAATAAGTCCCATTCTATTTAGAAGAATTCATGGATCCAGTGACATAGGTTAACTGTCTCGTTCACAGTAACCTAATATGAAGTGCAACAATAAGTTTGTGGTTGCTACTGTTGTTTTACTTTAGTGTAATCATACATAACATTGTGTTGTCAAATAAATCACCCAAATTAAATTTTGGGAAGACACACAAGGCAGGAGTAGATATGGCTAGTATTCAGATGGTAACTTAGCAGGAAATATCAATGCTGCAGGGTACACTAGGACATTAAAGCACATTGCAGAAGGTAGTAGCAAATTCCCTCTGTCATGCTGCTAAGAAAACTATGTAGATCTCTCCTTAAAGTTCTCAGGAGTTGAGATTGTCTCAGAAAAGATTTAACCACCAAAGATTTAGGAGACATTTCAAGATTAAGTGATTTGTTCCCGGTTCTAAGCAACAAAGTATTTAGGAAAATCAAATATACATGCCACAGATTTTCCTAAGACAACAGAGACTTCATCTCGGAATGCTTAAAAAATATTAATCAAATTTCTTTTTGGCTATCATTCTCCACTCAAAAATATGAAATGGATGATAGATAGATGATAGATAGAGAGATAGAGAGATAGAGAGATAGATAGAGAGATAATCATAATGAATGAATAAATATACACACATACATGGAAAAGACTATATAAAGAATGCATACAATATTTCAGCTATATATTTAAAGGGGTAAAATCTTATAAGGATGTTTCATATCTGAGGGTTGGAATGAAATCATATATAGTCTTGTAGAATGTGACAAGGACCAGATATAGAGAGCCATGTATCCATATTAGGGATACTGTAAAATGAAAAGAATTGGTAGAGGGAAAGAATTGTAGTTTAACAATATGCTATTTACTTCCATGTCATTTTCACAGGGGTTGATTGAGTCCCTATTCTGAGACAGGGAGTTGGAAAAACTATCCTGAAACTGTGAAGTTGCCTTTTGTTTGCTTTGAATAACTCATTTATATAAAGTGGCTGCATTAATGGAGGTATACTCAGTGCAGAATGAAATGGGATTTAGACTATTTTTTTCCTGTCAGGGATGAGAGGGTGATTATAATATTGCATCAGTTAATGCAGTGCTGTGAATGCAATCTGCATAATATTCCATCAATCCAGTTCTGAAGCTGACTTGCTCCAGAAACATAACATAATATTTCAAGCAGCTCTGGATCCCTGCAATAGCTATAAGGTCCTTGATGCAGGACAATTCCTATGGATTAATGAACGGCTAGGGTTAATGGACTGAGGTGAAATCCAAGGCCATCAACTCTTTCCAGCTACTCATTAATCATGGAAAAGTGCCCTATGCACCAGCAGTTATGGCTTTTTATTGAGTTTTTCCTAATTTTTAGCATAGTTTTAAAAGCACTGCTGTAACCACTGAACAGATCCAGATTTTATTAGGCTCTACTTTCTATTGCCAAGAAAGACTGCTGGTTCCTATCTACTGATCTTCTCTAAAAACTGAATATGTTTTATTAAAAATAGGTTATTTGAGCCACTAAGTATTTCTAACCATTTAAATATTTTATATGAGTTTGATCTGAGCAGCCTCCATCAATTAATATATTGTTTCATTAGGATAGCTTTTCATGGTCACTGTATGGTTCTCAAGAATTCATGTATTTCATATGAACTTTTCTTTGCCAATATTAGAGCATCCTTAAAAACAAGTAAGGGACAAAAAATGTATTTTTTCTTTCAAAAACGTTCAAACATACTCATTCTTCACAAGTAATTTCTAGTTACTCTTGCTCTAGGTGAAATTATGTATTTATCTGTCAAACTCCCATATGACTTTTTCTACTTCTTACATTTCAATCCACTAGTATGTGACTGAATAATCACAACAGAACAACATAAATAGGAATTTAGAATTTAGATATAAAAGTCCAAAGACAGTCACTGCAAGATGCATAAAATCCCAGATTAAAACAATTTGATATAACATGAGATACAGACCTTAAATATGTACAGTATATATGTACATATTCTCCCAAATAAGTTGAGCCATGGCATAACAATGGTTTCTTCTCCTATAACAAATACTGGAAACATGAGGAAATTCCAGAACTTCAAAAGTGCAAGAACAAATGTTGTTCTCTATTTTGACACATTTTAATTAGATTATAGTCAAGTGATACCTACCAAAATGCATATAAAAAGCTGTCAATGTTGGAAAAATATAATTAGAGTAATTTTTCTTTAAATCTTCACTTTTCAGTTAATAATAAATAATAGCCATCCCAATCTAATAACCATTGCTTTTCAGCTGATGTTTTAACCAAAATTGATATGGAAGGAAATTAATGCCATTAATTTAGAAAGTATCATTTTGGCCTTGCATGATGGGGTCTTATTATTTCCATCTTGAAATCTCTCATTTATGGTAGGCAATGTTGTACCATATAGGTGCTTTGAAATTCAATTCCATCTTAGGAAGCACTGCCATAATGTAATGGCTTGTGGAAATGGCCTTCGGAGACAGTAGGAAGAGACACAGAGTGGACAACCAGCATGTAACAATATCTCAGCTCACAGAAGGAAAAAAGGCAAGGGAATTTTTAGAATTAGTATTATTTTATTATTTTAGTTTCAGAATTAGTAAAACTAGTTGCCTAGTTTTACAGAGAGTAAAAAGAAAGAGGGGAGAAATGCATTTAGTCTTGCAAGAATCTGTTAATGTAAGTTAATAAATTATAATAAATATAGAGTTGATACTCATGGATGTTTTTTCTTTTTTTCCAATTTTTTTAAAGATTTTCATGATATTAAATACAAATGAAAATAAAATTAGTAGGAAAATAAGGAAGGGAAAGAAGAGGTATAGGATGAAAGGGAAAAGAAAAAAAGCATTGACTTTCAACTGTCTTTAGCATAGTAAAATATAAACTAAAGTTATAGCCTCAAGTTTTTACTTTACCAACTTAACAAGTCCTTGCCATTTCTATACATTAATCAGCAAAATTGCATTAATCAGCAAAACCCAAAGTCAAGACCTCATTTTCTGAACAAAGTTCAGAAGCAGTTCCCAAGTAGAAACAAAATTGGATATATTCTTTTCTCTAATTAAAACAGCTTCTAGTCTGGATTACCTTGAAGAGTTAACACATAATCAAGATAATCTAAAATACCTGAAAAGCATTTAATTACTGGCTCTGACAAATTAGGAAAAGATATCACCATCACCTGTATTTACAGGATCAACTACTATTCTTTTCTATAAGGGTGCTTAATTTTTTTTAATTTGTTTCTGGACATACTTGGCTCAGAATAACAAATAGCAAAAAGCTTAAAATAAAACATGATTTAGTGTAATATAATATGTTTGTAATTTTAATTGATTTAAATACAGTTAATAGAATCATTCTCTTTAAATTTAACCATTTTCTCTCTTCTGTCACATTAAAAATAATAATTTGATGATAACTTCAAAACCTCTCCAGGTTGCCTCCAAAATTTTAGAATGCTGCAGTCTTAAATTCTCTATATTTAGGCTATTAACATGGGAAAAAATATGTCCTGGACCTCTCTGCATCAGGGGTAAAGTGCTCTTGAATGGAGACAATACCTTGCTAACTCTTTTAGTGACTATTGAGAATACTGAAATCTAAAATGCAGTTATCTGGATGCTTCCAGACAGAAAGATCTCCCAGTGCAATGTTAATTTTTATGCTACTTCTGCACTTTCTCTCCCTAGTCTTTTTAATGGATAAAAGGAAAGACGGAAGAAACCCAGGGAAAAGATGAGGATTTAATAAATGATGGATGAACACCTCAATAAAATGTCATGCTTCAACCAAAGATATTCTTCTGAGTATATGAAACCTGCCAAATGTCAAACAACTAGAAGCCTATATTGCTTTTTTTGCTATTGAACTTAAATTTTAGAATTTTTTTATAACAAGCTATGTTCCATTTTCTCTGTGGTTTTAAAGGCAATTTATATAAACATAAAATAAATATAAATTTAGTTGATATTTCTAATTTGTTCTTTTTGGATATTGGTTTAAAAGTTAGAATAAATTTCTTATTGGCCAACTTATTTTATTTTAATACACTCATATACCTTACATTTAATTCTTAATGATTGGAATAACAGTGCAAACGCAGCCTGAAAGAATAAATTATTTCTAGAAAAGACAATGGTTGATTGTTTCTTTGAAAATACACATAATTATATTGAAATTTGTTCCAATTTGGTCCATAGGGGAATGAATTTATTATTTACTGTATCTTGATATATACAAATCTGTTATATGGTAGAACAATAACAGATTGTAATAAATCAGAGTAATGATTCATTGCCTAAAAATTGCCTTTAATCATTCCCATAATTCCTCTTATATTACTGTAACATTGTCCTGGTGACTAGAACCACATATGATGATAGAGATACTGTAGATATAAGAAAGAATGTTTTTCACCAGCCCTTATGTACACATATAGAGAAAAGGAACTGTTAGGAAACCAGATGATCTCTCATTTTTTCTTTAGTCCAGTTGCTTCATGCTTCCAAGAGACCATGTGGGAGAAAATGTGACTGAAGAACAAAGGCACTTAGATGAACCTGTCTTCTAGGCTGTAAACATTGGAAATGATTTCTCTACTTCATCTTCAGTTGGATCCTTTATTGAAATGGTTCCTCTTTATTATGAGTCTCATGTGGTACAAAAACATTTACAGAATATTGTTTGTGATTAGGAAGAGATGTCAAGCCAGACATTTCTGCAATTTAAGTAATTGACAAAAGGGAAGAGATGAGCATATACTCTTGAGCATGTTCTTTCATCATTCTATGAACCTGCTTTATTCTCTAATGTATTTTCTGTTGTGATTGCTTACTATGAAAAATTTGTCCTTTGTCATTAGAGATGTTCATAATCTGCTAAACAATATTTTAAGAAGGTCTAGGAAGATTTAAAATATTTAATAATATTGATATATATACTTGTTTTGCATCAGGGGATAATATGTAATGTGATACATAATTTGCTTCTCTTGCTGTTGTTGTTTTTTTATAGTCGTATACTTACATTTAAGAATAGTGTCTACTTGATGTTTATTCTGGAAATAGCTTCAGTCACCTTCATTGGAGATCATTGTTCATTCTAATGTCATTATCCAATTGTAATCCCTGTGTGGGAAAGAAATCAAGTACTCCTTTTGCACATTCTTCCTTCTGTGATTCAAAATCACAAAATTAGAATAGGCTCTAGACTGGGATGTTCAATCTTGGCAACTTTAAGATGGACTTCAACTTCAGCATAGCATAGGTGGTTGAGGAATTCTGGAAGTTGAAATCCACACATCTTAAAGTTACCCAATTCGCCTGCTCTAGACAAAGAACGATGTGTAACAGAAAACACCAAAATGTAATCTTGTGAACATTCTTCCCTATCTAAAACCTAACTTGAGATTTCTTTGATCAAATAAGAAAAATGTATTTTCCCTGAAAATCATTACCATTTCCACTCAACAACCATAAACAAGCAGAAACCATAATTTATCAAGATACCTAAGAGTTTAAAGTACCACTTTCTAGAAAGCAGCTGAAATTCCTAGAGGGCTGACTCTTGCACACTTTCAAGGAACAAATGCAACACATTCCTATATAAGGAAGCATTGAGAGAAATTCAAACCAATGACCACCTCTGTCAGCTGACTTTTGTGCATCGGGCTCTCAGAATAAGTTTCACCTCTGATTTAAGCAACTACCTTCATTCTTTATTCCCAGTTCAAAAATGAACCTGGTAAGATATTTTCCTGTATATCTTCCCGACCACCCCTGCTTTTAAGGCTTTTTCTACAATTAATAAAATGTTTTTGTGTGGAAAAAAGGGGGAATAAGGATACCCAATCCATAAGATTCAGTTCTCCTAAACTCCACTTTTAAAAAAGAGGATATTTACAGCAACAGGTAGCTCTTTCTCGGTTTAAAAAAAAAACTCAAAAAGAGGAGTACGTTAGGTCAGAATGATCAAAGGATTTGCTATGTGCAGCAGAAAAAAAGTATCCATTTTAAAAAGAGCACCATACTAAGGCACTCACTTTGCTCATCATTGCAAGTGGATTTGTTGGAGTCCTCCAACTTCATACTAAGATAATTTTGTAAGATATGTTGAAATAATTGCTCATTGAAGGTAAAAAAAGAAAGTAAAGTTTTTCCCTGCCAGTCATGGTTGACTTTAGAGTACGGTGCTCATCTCTGATTCATAGCTGAGGGAGCCAGCATTCACCAAAGACGATTTTGTGCTCGTGTGGCCAACATGACTATTTGCCAAGGCTCATGGAATGCTCTTACCTTTCCTACTAAAGGTTCCTATTTACCTACTTGCATTTTTACATGCTTTCAAAATACTAGGTTGGCAGGAGCTGGGGCAAATAATGGGAATTCACCCCATTACATGGCCCCTGGGTCTCTAACTACCAGGCTGCCAACCATCTGGCCAACAAGCCCAGTATCTTAACCGCTCAGCCACCATGCCCAAATTGCTCATTCCTGCTTATTATTTAGAATATGTTACTTATGTAATTTCAGATTTGATATGTATTCACAAAAAAATTTCATCCTAGTGATTTTTCAGTTGAAAGCATTAGAAGAAATCTTTTCACTTCACAAATCTTTCATTTGCAAAGAATAAATTGGAGAAGAAGTAAAACTTTGCAGTATTTTAAAGAAACATATGTATGGATAATATGTATGGATTTCACTGAAATCACAGGAAAATATCTTCCACCTGGAATGGTGTTCAATTCAAGGGAAAGATGTTTGTCACAAATTATGACATTTTAAAGGGAATGGTAGCTTCAAAGCAACAGTAGGGCTTATTACAACCCTTAAATCAGAGCAGGCATGAACAGGTCAATCGATCTTGCTTACAAAAATTGCCCTTTAATACTGTACTTCACAATAAGAAATCACAGTATGAGATAAAACAAGCACCCCAACTGTGTACAAAAGCACCCTACTCATCAGAATCCCTAGTAATTAGGTGTGCTACAGATCCTTCAATATTTTTCCAGATGTGGAAAAAAGAGGCTACTTTTGTTTTCCAGAGATATTAGTAAAAGTTTCATTTTCATCTCAGGCCTATAGCAGCTCAGCTTAAGCACTAGTTCTGTCTCTGCACTCAGCCCTGTCACTGAATGACACCAGTCAACCCTTTGTAATGAGATCCTTAATAATTTACCTTTATCACTACAGTAGGTTAAACCACATCAGCATGACAGAGGAACAGAAGCCAACCAAACAGAAGAAAAAGTCAGAGTAGTGAGAGGACAAGGGATCAGTTTTATGTTAAAATACAATGCCTGCTATGGGAAAAGAGTTCAGGTGAAGTCATTTTATGCTCCCAGAATTGCCATTTGACAAGAACAAACATCACTAGTGGATTTTCTCCAAGACACTAGGAAAAGAAATACTCAATGATTTTATGGAATCTAAAAGACAATATGGGCAGACATGAAAAGGGAATCTTGCCTAAGAAAGTGTGTGTGTAAGAAAGAGACAGACAGACAGACAGATCAAGAGAGAGACTTATCCTAACCAAACTGGAGCACAATGGAGAAAAAAATTCTGAAAAACTGATTTAGTTCATGTTTCAGTTGAATATATACAGTAGGCTGGGGTGCAGTCTTCCAATGGATTTTGTACCACATTTTCTGAGCCAATTCTTGGCTCAAACAGTTCTTACAAAAACTCATATTTCCAGAAAATAACTATTTTTAAATGTAAATGTTCATGATTCTTTTTTCCTTAATTCATGGAAAACAAAATGAAAGAAACTTATGATGGAACATATGATGAAAATAGTTCAATTATTCACCAATTGGAGGTTCATAAAATAAGGCACAAAAGTAGCAAGAACATGAACAAGAGGAATAATATGTATTAATGTGCTTAGCTATTTGATTGTGAACTACAGTATCCACACACTTTTTATTTATCCATTCATTCATTTGATTTCTATAGCTTTTTCAGGCATAACAGAATTACACTCAGTCCAGATATTACATGATAGTTTCCGGAGCAATTCAATAGGATATGCCCAATCAAAGTCCAGCTCTTGATCTGAAAGTTAATGGCTGGAGACTGATGTGTTTATGATTTTCCTGAATGCATTTTGTTGATCATTCTGTACATAGCTCAACACTATAGACATTAGCCTGATCCAGCAGGGTTTTTCTTACATTCTTATGATGGATTTGTAGGTATGCAGGAAGATTGCACTTTGGCTTTTTGCATAAGGAATATCCATAGTATGTATTTCATTGTGAACTTATTGAAGAGTTATATGTCCAGTCACTTTCACCATTGTAACAGAATTCTTGGCTCAGGAAGACTTCTGAGTTTTACTGTGCCAACCAGTTGTCTGGAGTAGATTGACTGAATCTGAGAGTTCTATTTTCCTCTTTTTCTCATACTGAGCAAACATTCAATAAACACAACATATGAAACGTTTGTCTAAGGAATCACTGGGACCTTGAATATTTTGCTATTTGACATGGAGTCCAATACCTTCTTGATATAACTCTGGCCACTACCTGGCCAATATTTTTATATGTCTTTCTATACTACTCAGGCTCTAAATCCTATCTATATCTGACCCATCTTTGTGAGCTGCTTTGATAAAGCTTTTTGAGTTTTATTGGTTAAGGATGGTGGACTTCATTCTTAAAAACCTGGATCAGATCAAAATCTATGCCATGTCTTATGTATTTAATCCAAATGATCTACTGACCTGTTTTAACTGAAAAGTTTTATCATGGATCAATGAAGAGATAGGACAATATGTTGGCAATATAGTAGGTCCAAATGTTCTGTTTCAAATTCCTAGCTTTAATCATTAGACATTATAAGGTCATCATGAGTTCTGTGACACTTTAAATATTTCAACATGTGACTATCATGTTCAGACTGAATATTCTTTGCTACTATACTGCTTTACTAAACAAGTGAATGATGGGTGCAAGAACATAGAAATCATCTTATACATTGTGAAAACTTCTAATTTTTCACAAGGTTCACTTTTCTGTATAAAAGTTGCTGCTGTCTGGAGCACAACAACTGTTCATTGAAGGAAAGAAAAACATATACTTCATTCATTTCATTTTGTAATCTGGCCAATCCTGAATTCTGCTATAGATATAATTAAATTACTGCATTGTCTAGTAAATGAGATTCAGATGTGAGTGATGACCTCATGAAATAAAGACCTCCCAGTCCCTTAGCTCTGAATGAGATCAGAAAGGAGGAATTAACTCAGCTGTCCAGTTAAATCGGTTTTTGATCCTCCTTTTATAATGCACTACTGCCTGTTCCTATTTTACAATGCATGTACACTCTAAAATGTTAAACTTCTATACAAATCAAAAAACAATATTAAAGCCTTTATCATGATTCTCCTTATTTGCCAAATTCAGATCCTGTCCCAAGAGACTAAAAGGCCTTCATCATGCATAATTTGTTCATTTAGCTTAAACATAAGACACTCATTTAATACTGTAAATTCAATATGGTAATTTAGGAATATCTGGAACCATTTACTGTATGTGCATCAATTCAGTTAAAATATTTTACAACTTGATCAGAGAGCTATTTATCTTTCATGTGACATTGCTATATTAACCATTTTAGTATATAAACAATTTAATATATACAATTACTAAAGAGCATTTGGATTTATATTTTGCTATTATTTTGATTTTGTTTCTACCTACTTCAGTTGTGAACTAGAAGTGGGATAGATATGAACTTAAAATAAACAGAAAATTTCTGAATGCTGTTTCATTTGCTTTAGCATAAACTGAAGGAGACTTAGAAGGTATGAAAATAGTATTTCATGTGTTAGGTGTGAAGGATTAGGTTTCGTCTGTGGAGTTCTAGCGAACAAATTTATAGATGCTACAGGGCTACAAGAATTTCTCCAACTGCCCACTGAACACCTGACTTCCGAGATCAGGATAATGGTCCTCACATGGGTTGGACCTCTGACATTTGTGTATGCATGGCAACTCAAGGTTGATTTCCCTCTTAACTCCTGGCTCTGCCCTTCCTTCTCCAATATCATGTTTTTTTTTAAAAAAATGCTAATCTTAACATATATGAGAGGCAGTTTGGTCTGTATCTATGTCACTGGAGAGGGGAAGAAAATAACCTTGTTATTTCTCACATACATAGCTCCTTCCACTAATAATATGCAAGGTTTTTCTTTGTCCCATTAAATTCAATCGTATTTATAGAGGATGTATTTTAAAAAAATCACTTAAGAATAGAATATACCGCCAATCCCCAACAATGCTCCAGTTTTGATGCTATCCTCTGCTACAAACCTGCACACAGCTGCAATTAACACTTCATATAAAGTGAAGAAATTCTATTAAGGGATCTTTCACTTCATGTCTAGATTAGCCTTTAAAAAAGAGACATAGTGATAAATCAAACTCTAAGGGCCGAATTATAAGAAGTTTGACACTAATGAAGAATTTCCTACATTTCTCTCTCTCACACACACACTCACATGCACAAAGAGCAAATAGTAGCTTGAAGAAAGAGATTTTCAGATTTGCAACAATGAATGAAAAGATCTGTATTTTTTCTAAAAAATGGCATATAAAGTAATACTGGTCCAATTTGCACAATTAGCAAGCCAAACTTTCTTCTTCCTTTTTTTTTTCTTGTTATCTAGAATATTTCTGCATCAGCCCTTCATGCACTGAATTCGTCAGGCAAAGAAGAATTTATTTATTTGTTAAATTTATGTGCCACTGAACTCAAGCAGCTCTTGGCAGCTTACAAAAAACAGTAACAATTTTACCCTTTAAAAACCTTAAAAAATAACCCAACCAGACTGAAAGGAGAGGAGCCAAAAATATATATGGGAGAATGGAAGTGACTACTAAACTACCATCCACCTCCATGATGATTTACCCCCACTAGAGTCCCATGCCAATTGGCAAAGCCAGGTCTTAAGGCTCTTCTGGAAGGTCGTAAGGGTGGACATAGGCCTCACCTCTGGGAGCAAGATGTTTCACAGAGTAGGAGCCATAGCAGAAAAGGCTCTTCTCATTGACCCTGTCAGCCGAAATTCCTTGGCTGATGGGATCCAGGGGAGGTCTCTTCTTCTGACTCAGGTGGGATGGAAACTCCCCATTGGGATGACACAATTCCTCAGATAACCTATCCCATGCCATGAAGGGCTTTATAGGTCAAAACCAACACCTTGAATTGCACCCAGAAGCAGACTGGCAACCAGTACAGCTCATGGAATAAAGATGTCACATTGGCTGATCTACTGGCTCCTACGATCATCCGTGCAGACGCATTCCGCACCAGCTGCAGTCTCTGGATGCACTTCAAGAGTAGCCCCATGTAGAGCACATTTCAATAATCCAATATAGAGTTGACGAGGGCATGAGTAATTGAGTGAAGGGACTCCTGGTCTAAGAAGTGGTGTAACTGGAGCACAACACAAAGTTGTGCAAAGGCCCTCCTGGCCACAACTGCCACATGCTCCTTGAACAGAAGTCACAAATCCAGAATAACCTCCAGATTGCTCACCAGGTCTGTCTGGGATAGTACAACCCATCTACAGTTAAGGATGTTAAAGTCCCAGAACCAGGATCCCCAGACACCCAAAGCCACTCAGACTTGCCAGAGTTCAACTGAAGCCTGTTGACTCCTATCCAGACCCGAACAGCCTCCCAACACCAAGGCAGGACCAAGACAGCATCACTTGGATCACCAGGGATGGAGATGTAAATGTGAGTATCATCAGCATCCCGATTGTACCTCATCCCATGGCAATGGGTGATCTCATCCAGCAGTTTCATGTAGATGTTAAAGAGGAGAGGAGAAAGTACCAAGTCTTGTGGCACACCACAAAGTAGCAGCAGTGGACTGAACTTCTCTCTCCATATTAACACTGATTGGGACTGGCCTTGGAGAAAGGAGCCAAACCAGTGCAAAACTGTACCCAAAAGGATCCTGTGGTTGATGGTATTGAATGCCGCTGAGAGATCAAGAAGAGCCAGGATGAATGCAGTTCCCCTATCCCGCTCTTGCCAAAGATCCAATACTGTGACCAATACTGGAGACCAATGTCTCCATCCCATAACCAGGCCTGAACCCAGACAGAAAAGGGTTCAGAAAATCCATTTCCTCTGGGATCCTCTGAAGCTTCCATGCAACCACTTTCTCAACCACCTTCCCTAAGAAGGGCAGGTGGGTGACTGGATGATAGTTGTCCAGGCAGGTGGAGTCCAATGATTTTTTTTTACAGAAAATCCCCCTGTTGCAATGAGGGCATGGAGGGCATTTTATCACTGCATGGACCCATGTATTAGTCACCATCCTGGCCGCTTTCACCAACCCAGAGGGACAAGAATCTAATTGACAGGTGGTCACACTAACAGCATCGAGGACCCTGTCCACTTCATCAGGAACAACAGGATTGAATTGTCCCAGATAACTGGGCAACACTCATCCCTCGGCATCTCAAGTGGATCCGTATCACGCATGGCTTCCAACTGGGATTGAATCTGAGCAACTTTATCTGCCAGGTGCTCAGCAAATTCCTCCACAGGGACCTGCAAGAGGTTTCCCAAGTCCCCCCTACCAATCAGGTGACTCTAAACAGGACTGACAGATGGCACTTTGAGAAGAAATAGTCACATTTCACCATCCTTCATCACCACAAAATAGGCTTTAACAACAGCTCTAAATCATGTTTGGTTGGATTCTTCCCTCATCTTCCACCAGCAGCACTCCAGGCATCTCTTTACCCTTTCAGCACCCGCAACTCTTCCATGAATCACGGAGAGTGCCGAGTGCAATGAGTAGAGAGAGGCCACATGGGCACAATGCTATCCAAAGCCTTGGCTGCCTCTGATTCCAGGACATAACTAGGGCTTTGATAGGACCGTGCAGCAATACCACCAGGTCATCCCCCAACTCCCTCTGAAACCCTTCCAGGTCCATCAGTCACCAAGGGTAGACCACTCAAATAGGTTCCACCTCCCTGCAGAAGGGGGTGGCATAAGAGAATCTAAGAACACCAGGGTATGATCTAACTGTGACAAGGGGGACACTAAAAATTTCCTCTCCAGTTCACGTTGCCATTGTTCCAACAAGAAAATTATATCTGGGGTGTGGTCACTGTCTCGAGTAGGGCTTGAAATAATCTGGGATAGGCCCATGACTGCCATGGAAGCCAGGAACTCCTGAGCTAATCCTGAGGACAAACCCAGGAAAGGCAAACTGAAATCCCTTAGGACCATCAACCTGGGGAAGTCCACCACCAACCCTGAGATGGCCTTGATCAGTTCAGGCAGGGAGGATGCTACGCAGCAGGGAGGCTGGTACAGTCGCAACAGTCCCAACTGATCCTGAGAGCTGAGTTTCAAGAACAGGATCTCACAACCTGAGACTTGTGGAGCAAGGCTCCTGGAGGCAAACAGAGATTCTCAGATGACCACTGTCACTGCACCTCCCCTGCCCTGGGGTCTCAGCTGGTGTCAAACCTTAAACCCCACTAGACACATCTCCAAGAGGGCAATCCAGCCCCTCAGGAGCCAGCCAGGCTTCAGTAATGCATGCCAAATGAGACTATTCCTCCTCAATGGTGTCACAAATGGGGGGTATTATTAACTGACCTGGCATTCATCAGCAGCAACCTGACTTCAGGTCTTCCAAGGGTATGCTGACCAGGGTCTAGGTGTGAGCACAGAGGATCAGATCACATGACCGATACTAAACATCAGGGGCATCTTCCTCTGCAACGGCCTGCCCTCTGGCTACCATAGCATCCCATACCTGTAGCTACCTGGATATAATCTCCTACCCTAGAATCCTCAAAATGGGATTCTCCTTCCCTCCTTAAAGTCCCCTTTGTACAAGCCATAGGGTCTGCACTCCCCCACAGTCACACCCAAACACAACACACAAAGCAAACTCCAGCACTATAGCAAAGCTCTCTGCACTTCATAGGCTCCTGCCTCACCCCCTCCACACAAACACACAATGCCCCCCATCACACCAGGCTCTCTTACAGCTGGCTAGAGAGAGGACAACTCACAAATCCCTTACCCAGCTCTCACCATGGGTAAGGGCCACACAATAGCATACCCACCCAGGCTGGTCCT
>JANHZU010001530.1:31730-43232 GCA_032468055.1 Acrochordus granulatus | reverse complement strand
CCCAGCTCCTGCCAAGCTAGCAGTTTGAAAGCATGCAAAATGCAAGTAGATACATAGGTACTGCCTAAATTGGTGGGAAGGGAACAACGTTCCATGTGCCACATGACCACAGAAATGTCTTCAGATAACACTGGCTCTTTAGCTATGAAATAGAGATGAACACCACCCCCTAGAGTTGGACACAACTGAAAGGGGAAACATTTACCTTTTTATTTCCATGGCACTTTTTTGGAATATGCAATGGAGCATGCAGAGGCATAAATGTAGCACCTTTCTTTAAAACTGCTAGGCAACTGCAAGAAATGCATGGCTGGTTTAATAAGATGCATCTTTAAGGTTGTATTAGGTTTGCACCCTGTAGGCTTTGAAGCACTTCTTTGGAATCACAAAATGTTGTACAGTCCTACTCTCCATCATTTTATGTAACACTTCCTGGAGGCAGTTCAAATGCACAAGGCATTATGTATCACAGAATTGTCTATGGTGAGATGACAGCCAAGGGACAGATTCTCTGCAATATGATTCAACTGAGGTGAGATGAGCAGCATATAAATTTAACAAATGAATAAATGATATTTTCCTTTTCTATAAATAGATTGCTAAGGATAAGATTTACCATTGGATCTCAGTCTTTCTCTTGCTGCTTGATTTGATGATCATCAAAGGGATGACCTCACCATCATGCCTCAAGGTATTTATATTTCACCTAGACTGGATCAGCTATGCAAAAGTAGTTTATGTTAGTACGTGCAATTAACTTTTGAAGAAGATTTAAGATCCAGCTAGCATTTTGTAAGTCCTTAAGGATCTGGGTCTTCTCTCAAAACGTGGGGTCCAGAGTTTAGGTGAACCTATTGTTATGATTTTGTGTTATTATTATTTGAGTGGGGTTCGTCCCCAGTGACTCTCATTTCATTATTAATTATTGTTATTTGCTTTATTCTTCTCACTTGGCACTGAGATAGGCAGCATATAAATTTAATAAATAAAAATTATTTTATTTATTTTAAATAAAAAAATTGTATAAAATACAATTATTTTAAAATTGTGAGATGAGTGATATATAAATTCATATAATAAATAATTTTGCTTTTAATATGTAAGTTCCTGAACTACTTGGTATTGGAATATATAACAATTCTACACAATGCTACGCAATTTATTAGTTATCAAGATAATTGAAAAAAGTCCTGATCTACAGAAAGTTAATACTGTATTAAGTTGCAAGTACTGTATGTCTTTTCTTGGTAGCATTTGCAGTCTGCTAAGTTCTCTACCTCCTAAAATTCAAGAGTAGCTTATATTACAATTTTTGTTATTTTTTAGGAACTTTCTCTTTTTTTTCCTTCCCCCCAGCTTTTCATGAATGTGTGTGTGTGTAATTACTGGATTTAAATAATTTTACTGTAAACTGCTTCAAGAGAGGATAATATGGGAAGTGACATACAAAGATACTTGTATAGTAAAAAATAACATAATTTTAAGATTAATCTTAAATCTTGGTTCAAGATTGATTTTAGTCCACTGAAACATGGTATTAAAATTAACTTGTACAAGCTCAGGTCTGAGGAGACCTGCCAGCTTTTCCTTTTTCCCAAATCATTATGCATTTGATTCCTAGTTAAAAACATCATAAAGTTTTCTGCAAATTTCAACATTCTCCAACATAATTGACCAAATTAAATCCAACTAACTAAAGCTGGAGTAGTAATAGACACCAGTTTCCAAATCTGCATCATTTCAGTCAACACTTCATTTCACCAATCATTATTTTGGAACAGCTTTACAAAATCTTTCATTGTATAGTCATGTAAGTAAATAGATGTGGATGCATGCCAAAACTTGCTTCTGATTAAAGTTTTTTAATTTTCTTTAAGAGTTGCTATGAGGACCTATAAATTAATATTCTTTTTCCAGTATAAGGAGTATAGGATGGGAGTGGTGTCTTCATGCCTTCCATTAGAAGACTATGAAAAAAATGTGTTCAGCTTTTCAAATATAATGGATAAAATTACTCTTATAAATTTAGGACATGATTGCACTGCTTAGTTTTGTGTCATGGGAATGAGATTTCTTTAAGCCTAACATGTTCTCAGTCAATTATTTAATCAATAATTGGAGCTAAATTACCGAGGATTGTAGCTTGACTCGGAAAAGATGGAATTCGAAGCAGGAAGTTGCTGCAGGTGGCTTGCAAAGCTCATTTTGGACTTAACCCTCCTAAGCTCACGCAGTGGTCTTGAAGAACATTAATATAAGGCAATGTATCATAGTACCTTGAGGATGTCCATCTGCCAAAATATTCAATTTATTTTATGTCTCATCTAATAGCCCAGATCTCCTTAATTAAGTAAATATAATGTAAAATTGTTTCCCTGCTTCTCCAAGGAGTTTAAACCAAGATAGTCACTCCCTCAGAATTTTCTTACTAGTGTATTATAGGGTTGAAAATTGACTCTCTGTGCCTTTCAAAAGAATGTCAAAAGTACAATATGTGATTGGACTGTCTTCATATGCTGTGAAAGTACAGCAGTTGTATAATGAGGTCAGAATGATGGATTTTGCAGGAAATTCACCAATGAATTAAGCCTCTCTCTTGAATTAAAAGGTTGCTACAAACAAGACACTCCATATTTTAAGCACACAGCGGATGGTTTGATGGAAATGCTATACAGAAGAAAGACGTGTATATGTGAAAAAATACAAAGCACGCCCTTCTGTATTCATTTCATGGAAACAGAATCATTTCTGTTGACTAGTATTTAGACCAAGGCTGTTATCTGGTAGAATGCATTGTCAAAGAAAGATGGCTATACCTAAGGGAGAAAATTTCAGAAGAAAAGATGGAGCTCCATCTTCTGGCAGAAAAACAGGCTTGCACACACTCCTCATCATGCTGAATTTCACGTTCTCAGATCTGAATCATTTCACAGTAAACCAAGGAGAAGCCCCTACCTTCGTTGTACTACTGTGTAATTACAGATGGTTATTTAAAATGTTATCTAAGACCATCAGCCTAGAAAAAGGAGGAAGTATCGGACGGCACAGAGAATACAATGTCTGACCAGCAGAAGCAAATATGGGCCTCTCTCTTTTGGATAAAGCAAAAGAAGCTGAGGATCCATCAGAACTGCCTATCGGCATACGGTCACAATAATTCCTTATCTTATTCTAATTGCTGCAACCTTTTAATGAACTACGGAATCCTTACCCGCAGGAGGTATGACACTTTTTATTCTTGCTTGTCATCGTATGATGATTTAAGTATTTTGCAGCTCTCATTCTGTCTTTATTTTTCTTTAGATTCAGATACTTTAGAGGCCAGGCATGGTTAGACACCCAAGGAATTTGACTCTGGTACAGCAGCTGTCAGTACACTTGCAAGACAACAGTCAATAAAATAATAACATAAATGAATAAACAGAATTAGGTATTCAGCTGTAAAGTGTGCATCCAATATGCAGCCAGGAGAAAAGGAGTGTAGCAAAGTGTAGAATTAGAACCCCAATCTATTGATAAGAATGAATGCAGGCCAACCACCCAATACACTAAAATCATACCAGAGAGGCAGGGATATACCATTATGTGCAGCCCTATTTCTTTATTCTTTAAATACAAGTTACTGTCAGCTGTTGCAATATATGGGAAATTTTATATCTTGACTACCCTTTATAGAAGATGCCTTTTTAAATGTTTCATCTTCATGGCGAACACTGTTTCACATGGAACTTTGTTTCAGTGAGATTATGAAAGTTTTCATTAATCAATTTGTTACTTTTCCTACAGATGCCAAATTTTTCCAGGCTGATATTTCTACAAGACAATATCCTTGTATTCTAGACACACAGCAAGGCAGGAGATATTATAAATCAGGCTATTAATGTATTAACTATATTTTTGTGGTATCTTTTCAACCTCATCAGACAGTAGAATCTAGGGGCTCTTGATATTTCAATTGTAGATATGATTTTCTTTTTCCTTTGGGTACATTTTATAACATACCTTGGTCTATCATTCCTAGCTGAAAAGAGATTAATACCTATAAAATTGATGTAAGGAGGAAACATAAATGATATGGGTGTAACAAACAGTAATCAATAACAACAGAGAAGATAACATCAATTAACTTTCAGCTAATCTTTACTCAAGCTAATGAATGAGGTGGAATGTTCTCTCACTTTCAAGTTGTATGCAAAAACCATCACATACACAAACACATATACAGGTAGTCCATGAGTTATAAGTACAATGGAGCCTGCCTAGTTATAGATGTATACAGACCGACCTGATTTTATGACCTTTTTTGCAGCAATCATTAAGTGAATCACAGCAGTCGTTAAGCAAATCAGTGGTTAGATGTGGTTTTGCCAAAAACTAGAAATAAATGCTGGTTTTCAGCAAAACTATCTTAAAACACAATCACATGATCATGGAATGCTGCAAATGTTTGTTAATGGCCCAGTTGCTGAGTGCCCATAGTGTGGTCAGGTGGGGAGCCCTCAATCATTGGAAGTTCAAAACTGAGTCATAAATCCTCCCCACATAGTACATCAGAATTTCAAACAATTTCTAAGTGACCAGTTGTAAGACAAGGACTACCTATATACACCTACCTCTGGCTGTTTATATATCAGGGAAAAGTTTCTCCATTAAATAAAAGAGAAGAGCAATAACCCTAGAAAGCTAGAGAAAAACCAATTGCCATATAAATAAGATCTTGGATGTCCAATATAGATGACTGCTAATATTGTCTGTTAAGCCAAGAATCGAGAAACAAAGAGGAATAGATTGTGGAGGGGAAAAAATGGAGAAGTTTATTATCACAAAGATATCAAAGTAAAAAAGTGAAGGCAAAATTCCACAGGAAAATTTTAAAAGCAGGTGTGAATCAAATATGACATTAGACTGCAGAGAAAATTGAATTCATCCTTTCTTGATCACTGTGGTTTCATTATTCAACTTTGCTTCAAAATGTCATGCAATATGAGGCCATTCCCTTCTCATGAAGATAAATTCATGATCTGCACAGTCTTTCTATTATTTTCTCTTTATAAAACGAATCTACTAAAAATGATGGCACCAGGAAAAGAATTTAAAAAAAAATCAGTACAAACGAAAAGATAAATAATTCAAGAATAATGATGTTTTCTATCAGGCCCTTCTGTAAAGGAGGATCACACCACAACTTTGTCTGTTATTTAAGCTAGATAATTAAAGTTAACTCTATTAACTTTTCATTTTGAAACAGATAATACTTTACAAAGTATTGTACTTACTTTACAACATAGCTATAATATCCAATCCATGACTTACCCACTGAGCTGTAACTATATTGGGAAGCACCAAACAGCAGCAGCAATACTCTTGCTGTTGAAAAATGTCCATGAATCAAATAAGGAAGGATCAACCTGCTGACCTAAAATCAGCATTCTGCCATCATGACCCATCTCTTTTCTATCTACTTCAAGATGTCACAGAGGGCAAGATCTTGTGGCATGATGGTACAAGGTTGCTTTCATCAGAATGACAAATCTGTCAAGTAAGACAACAAGACTGGCTGATTTTTAACTTAGTTTGTTTTTTTTAACGTATACATTGCCTCTACATTAAGAGACTCAAATGGCTGACAACTATAATACAAATGCAAAGTAATAGAATAATGTAAAACAAAGAGAAATAAAACAAGGATAAAATAGAAAATAGTAATTAAAACATTACTTACACCTTTAAACAAAATGGTAAAAGCAAATTAAAGCTATTAAAGGTAAAGAGAAAATATTTGAGTTGAGTTTGATTTCTGGTGGCAACTTGGACACATCTATGCAAAACTGAAACCAGTATCCAATCCCTCCACAGCCATACGATAACTTGAGTCTTTTATTACTGATGAAGGATACTTTCCATGGACCTTGATAGGCTACATAAAAAATGTCTTAAAAAGCAATCAAGTACATAGTGACAATCCTGCCACATGGTTAAATCAGCTAACAATGACCACTGCATGGCTTCTCATTTCAGTCAATCATCAAGTCAAGGACATGTTCAAATTGAGAGTCCAGGATATCAGTGTTCAAGCAGACATAGAACTTTTGTCAAAATAAAATCCTTAAAACAGCTGGCCAAGATTAAAAAAAAATTTCAACTTGAAAAAAGCTTAACAACGAGCTTGTTACAGGGCAAAAGCATTATAGGAAAGAAGCTGGCAGAACCAGGAGGAGGAGTGAAATGAGGTATCAACTTAGAATCCTTCCACAAACATGAGACAGTGAAGTCCAACTCCCTTTGACCAACTCTCCCCCAAATTCCATGAGCTATTATCTAGGATCTGACAGGTGCAAACCGTCTGTCTGAGATATCTATATATAGGCTTTAGCAATAAATTAGTTGTTTTGAAACTTAGTGTGGACTTAATTGCTTGTATCTGACAAAATTGGCCTTAACCAGATAAAAATTCCAACTCTGGGATTCTATGGTCAAATACAGATAATTCCACCAAATACAATATTCAAACAGGAAATGTATATGAAGTGCTTTAAGTATAGAAGACATTGCACACATTCCCTTTGACTGCCAACTATATGTCCCAGCTAGGATAGAATATTTAGAGCCATAACTTGTGAGGACAGCCATGGGGCCCCACCATCAGATTATTCCCTTCAAGGTGCAAATCGTAAAATAATCAAGATCATAACTAAAGCCATAGAGCTGAGAGGTTCTTTCTTAGATCAGATAAGGATCAACTGGCAAGGTGATGATTTTATTTGAATATTTTAAAAAACATTTTTTGCATATCTTGACATGTTGTATCTGATATCCTAGTCTATTTTGCTGATGCTGAGTTAAGATTTTATAGATTATTTGACTCATCAATAAATTTAAGTAATTGATGGCAACTTGGGAATGTGCATGCATTATTCTCAGCAAAAATATGGAAAACATTTACCATTGCCTCCTACTGAATTTTTTTCAACTTCCCAGACAGCCTATAGAATTTCCCATTGATTTCCCAACAAAGTATTAACTAGTGCCTCTTAACTTGTCTTTATCAGACAAGGGTATCTAAGTGTTGTTACTAAGATTGTTAAAGGAACTCCATATTATATTATAATTTCTGGTCAGCTTCTGGATCAAAGATCTATGTTTAGAATAATTCTTTGTTGCCAGCCCAGCCTCACTTAGTAAATTATTTCAAAGGACTTCCAGCAAAGGTATGGTGAATTAGCACATCACATCTCCAAAAGAACAGAGATAACAATCCCAATTAAGACCAAAGAACCAATGAGTAGACTGGTTCTATAGAACCTCTCTGAATAACTCACATGTGTTCCAGACAGCTGCTTCCCATGAGAAAGCCACAAGACAGGAGTTGCCTGTGTGTTTGAGTACAGAGAGAAAAAATACACCATCATGCTCATAATCATGACAAGATTTTTTAAAGGACACTGGATTTGTTAACTTCACTTTCTAATCATTTTCAGAAATTTCCTATTTAACTATTTTAAGGTTATTATAGATCCTCAGAACAAGAAGTCAGAGAAACCATCTGGTGAGTTTACTTTCATTCTTGAACAAAAGAAACATTAACTGTAAGCTTAAGAATTCAAAGAATTGGAAATAAGTGGCAGAAAGCTAAAAACGATTTTGATCCAAAATACTTACAACAAATTAAAGAACCAGATGAATTTGGAATATTAAGAATTTTTCTATAAGATTTTGGAAATAATTGTATAAATAAGCATCCTTTTGTAGGAACTAAATTGTTTTGTATATCTTAAGTCATAACAGATTTCAGACTATATGATTTCAGAAACTAAACACTGGAGGTGACTAATGATTCCAGGGCAAAAAAAAGATAAGGGAAGAGGAGAGTGGTAGC
The DNA here is from genome assembly GCA_032468055.1 of Acrochordus granulatus. Lineage (NCBI taxonomy): Eukaryota > Metazoa > Chordata > Lepidosauria > Squamata > Acrochordidae > Acrochordus > Acrochordus granulatus. Next base: position 35,356 of record JANHZU010001530.1, on the reverse strand, counting down.
TTGCTTTTTGTTTTAGTACTGGAATTTTAAAAAATGACACAGAATATTATAACATTTGAAATACTTCAAGAGATTTTTTAAGACTGGGATCAGAAATTAGCAGCTACTAGAGTGGCAGTGATGTCTGCCTCTATGGACTATGTGTCCAGGAAATAAAAATGACAAGTGAAGAGAATGACCTGGATAAGGACTTCCTGGATTTACAAAAACAGGTTGGTTAAAGCTTTGGAGATTATAGTAGGAATAAAAATGATAAATCAAGAGAACAACATGGATTTTAAAAAATATTAGATTAACAAAAGAGGTTTGCAAAAGCCTTGAAAAAGTATTTGGGATGGGAAAAAGAAAATTCCAATGATATCTGAATGAATAAAAGATCAAGATTGTTGGAAGTAAAAAGAATATGTTTTTTTGACCAAGGATAAAATAAGAGAAGTAGAACAGCAAGGTAGATGGACTCAGTTACAATAATGATGAGTGCACTGTTAAGAGACCTGAAAGACCAGATTAGGAATAGAGTGCTATAGATAAAATGTGGACGCAAACAACTTGATGAAACATAATCAAAAGTCAAAATATAGTGAATGTGACAGCCCATATTGCAGGAAAAAGAGCAAGCAGTGCATGGAGTCTTCCATCCATATTTTCTTTTAAAGATCTATGTAAGAAAGGCTAGGAAGTCAAAATGCATTTTCACACATTAAACTGAAACTACTTTTGAGCCTTCATTGAATTATGCCAATGTATGAACATTGCTAATGCATAAGGCAAAGTATCATTTCTCAATTGGTTGAGCATCCAAACTAGCATATCTTGCAATCTAATTTAAGCAAAAGCAGCTTCATCTATGGTCTTACTTATGTATTGGATATCAGGTTCCTCTTTCATCTCTGTGGTATGCTCACACTGAGAAAGAATGGCATTTCCTACTTTCATCTGTGCAGGACTAACAAAGTCAGATCTGATTCGGCAGCTTGGAGAACTGGGGTATGATTGGCAAATGCTATCTTATATTCTGAAACCACCCCCACATAATCACCACCTTGCTGTGGATGAAGAGCTTGTATGCTCTGAAGAAGATGAGAGCTATGCCAGAGGTTCAACCATACTGGACAGATCTTATCAGAGGAGCCAGACAAAGAGTGTCTCCCTCCCATAAAAATATGAGATGTAATTTACAAAAATCCACACCAGCTCAGTTATCACCTGGGTTAACAAGGACCATGCTAGATATTGTTGAGGTTCTTGAACATCTGGTGAAAAATGGACTCCACTGGAGAAGGAAATGGCAAGCTGCTCCAGTATCCTTGCCAAGAAAACCCCATGGACAGTAACAACAGGCTAAAACACAGGACACCAGAAGATGAGCCCCTCAGATCAGAAGGAATTTCAAGCAGCTCCAGAAAGAGTAAAATGGCTGGGCCAAAGCCGAAACGATGCTCAGCCGTGGATGTGTCTGGTGATGAAAGAAAAGGCCGATGCTATAAAGAACAATATTGCACAGGAACCTAAAATGTAAGATCTGTGAATCAAGGTAAACTGGGTATGGTCAAACATGAGATGGCAAGGTTTAACATCTTGGGAATCAGTGAACTAAAATGGATGGAAATGGGTGAAATTAATTCAGATGACCACTATATTTACTACCATGGACAAGAATCCCTTAGAAGAAATGGAGTAGCCATCATAGTCAATGAAAGAGTGAGAAAAGCAGTACTAAGGTACAATCTCCAAAACGACAGAATGATCTCAGTTTGAATCCAATGCAAACCATTCAACATCAAGTAATCCAAGTCTATGCCCCAATGACTGATGCAGAAAAGGCTGAAGTTGCCACAACACCTTGAAAGCCTACAACACCTTTTAGAATTCACACCAAAAAAAGATGTCCTTTTCATCATAGGGAATTGGAATACTAAAGTAGGAAGTCAAAAGATAACTGGAATAAGAGGCAAGTTTGGCGTTTGCATAAAAAATGAAGCAGGACAAACGCGAACAGAGTTCTATCAAGATAACACACTGGTCATAACAAATATACTTTTCCAACAACCCAAGAGGCAACTCTACACATGGAGATCACCAGATGGTCAATGCTGAAATCAGATTTACAGCCAAAGATGGAGATGTTCTATAAAATCAGTAAAAACAAGACCTGACTATGGCTCAGATCATGAGCTTCTTATTACAAAATTTAGGCTTAAATTAAAGAAAGTAGGGAAAACCACTTAGCCATTCAGATATGACCTCAATGCTATCCCTTATGAATATACAGTGAAGGCAAGGAATAGATTTAAGGGATTAGATCTGGTACACGGAGTGCCTGAAGAACTCTGGACAGAAGTGCATAACATTGTACAAGAAGTAGCTACTAAAATCAACCCAAAGAAACAGAAATACAAGAAAGTGAAATGGCTGCCTGATGAGGCTTTACAAATAGCTGAGGAAAGAAGGAAAGCAAAAGGGAGAATGGGCAAGATATAGCCAAATGAATGCAGATTTCCAGAGAATAGCAAGGAGAGATAAGAAGGCTTTCTTAAATGAACAGTGCAAAGAAATAGGGGGAAACAATAGACTGGGAAGGACAAGAGATCTCTTTAAGAAAATCAGAGATATCAAGAGAATGGTTCATGCAAAAATGGGCATGATAAAGGACAAAAATTGTAGGGACCTAACAGAAGCAGAAGAGATTATGAAGAGATGGCAAGAATACAAGAGCTCTACAAGAAAGATCTAAATGTCCCTGATAACCATGATGGTATGGACATTGACCTAAAGCCAGACATCCTGGAGTATGAAGTCAAGTAGGCCTCAGGAAACATTACTAACAACAAAGCTAGTGGAGATGAACAGTATTCCAGCTGAACTATTTAAGATCCGAGAAGATGATGCCGTGAAAGTGCTGCACTCCATATGCCAGCAAATTTTTGCCTTCACTGTATATATATATATGAAATTTTCCAAATTTCATTGTTGAAATTTGGAAAATTCAACAATGACCACAGGATTGGAAAAGATCGGTTTACATTCCAATTTCAAAGAAGGGCAGTGCAAAAGAATGTTGAAACTACCATACAATTGCGCTCATTTCACACACTAGCAAGGTTATGCTCAAGATATTACAAGCTAGGCTTCAGCTGTATGTGAACCAAGAAAGACCAGATGTACAGGCTGGGTTTTGAAGAGGCAGAGGAACTAGAGATCAAATTGCCAAAATTTGCTGGATGATAGAGAAAGCAAGGGAGTTCATCTACTTCTCCTTCATTGACTACACTAAAGCCTTTGATTGTGTGAAACACAACAAACTGTGGGAAATTCTTAAAGAGATGGGAATACCAGACCACCTTACCTGTCTCCTGAGAAACTTGTATGCTAGTCAAGAAGCAACAGTTCGAACTGGACATGGAACAACAAATTGGTTCCAAATTGGGAAAGGAGTATGGCAAGGCTGCATATTGTCACCCTGCTTATTTAACTTATATGCAGAGCGCATCATGCGAAATGCTGAGCTGGATGAATCACCAGCCTGGAATTAAGATTGCCGGGAGAAACATCAACAACCTCAGATATGCAGACGATACCACTCTAATGGCAGAAAGCGAAGAGGAGCTAAAGAGCCTCTTGATGAG
>JANHZU010001530.1:0-11624 GCA_032468055.1 Acrochordus granulatus | reverse complement strand
GGCTCTTCGGCTTGGAAATGGGGATGAGCACCGCACCCTAGAGTCAGTCACGACTGGCAGGGTCTCCTTTACCTTTACCTATGCCAACTGTAGCACCCATTTTATGAATGGCCAAGCCATTGCAATAGCCGCCATTTTGTTAGAATACATAAACCAGATTCAAAATCTGAAAGTAGCTGCTCTGGACCTGCCTGATTGAATAGTTTTTCTTAAGTTCTTGCAATATTAGGGCTATTTTAATATAAAAGACATTGCCTAAGTGCAGAAGATCAGGAGAAGTATCTTTATTACCATTTTATTATTCTAAATCAAACCATTTATCTGTGGGGGGGGAAGATAAAACTGAATATGTCATCCTTAAGATCTGTCTGTTGGGTTTTGACTTTTATCTCATTTACATTCAAGAATACTAAAATTATGGTATAAAACTACAAAGGAAAATACTATAAAAATCTCCCCTACCTTAGTATTTAGCTCCATTATTTCAGGCAGCAATAAACACAGCTTTTATGGAAGGACTTGAAGGCTATGAAAGACATAAAGTGCCCTAATAGATCTTTGAGCAGAAATTCAACCTTTACTGAATAACTTTAGTGTCTACAATAATGACTTGTCATTTGTCTCATTAAGCTTGTCTAGAGATTTATCCTTCTGGACAAGGTCAGTGGCCTTCTGCTTTGTGGAAGATAAAATAAAGTTGTTGAACTTATCATAGCACTGCAGTGGAATGAATTGATAAAAATTACCAACTGAGGCTACAGCAAGGAAGGCAGAATATAGCCAGGACTCTATTGGTTGTTATACCAATCTCAGCTTATCATGACAGTGGAACACAACCATCTAGTCAAGGTTTGCTACTCTAATCACATGTGGAAAAATGTCCTTCAATCTTAGTCCAACCTTAGGGCTGTATCCCAAATTCCATTTAATTGTGGCCCAAGCATTCCTTGACAACTTTCTCCTTTCTCCTAATCATACTTGTATCCAATTCATGAGTGAGGCATTGACTTATTTATCCTTAGCAATATTGGGGTTAAGATAGTATTTTCCTTCTCACCCCAACATTCCTATCAGCAAAAATTCAAAAACTGTTACACTTTACTCTTGATATTTCAGGTCAAGGTGTGTGACTGACAGTCAAAGTGATCAAAGAGATCCTGATCCCTTCTCTTCTGCTTCCCAGACAGCATTTTCTACCAGCTTTCTCCTCTTCACTCCATGAAGTCCTGGATGCAACAGCACATGACATATTAAGAAAACTAATTGGTGTATGAGATTGCCAGGATTTGAAATAGTTTAAGAGTAAAATAGTGAAACAGCACAACCATTACTCACTTCCCCTTGGAAACTCAAAACAAAGCAATCCACAATTGGTAACTATACAGAAAAAGGAAAGAAGCATAATTATAAATAAAAAGTTTATTCTTCAAGACCTATTGCCAGCAAATTAATTTTTTTTACTCCTTCCTTCCTTTTTTCCTTCCACACATTCATTCTGCTAGAGGGGCAGAATGGAATATAGGAGATGCTGACAAGCAACCAAAGACATCTCAGACTCACTTTGTCCTGCTCTAGTGCTTTATTTAATAGCTGTTTTGCCATCAGTTGATGTGCAGAACAGGTAGATCAGCAAAGTTGGGGAATTCAGTGATGATATCACCTATCATGCCCAGTATATTTAATATAACCAATGATTCAGAACAGAAGCAATAGATGTAAAAGAGAGATTGGGAATCAGGACAGCAAATGTCAGGCCTGTATAGCTTTCTGCAGAATCAAAAACAAATGGATAGCACTTTGACTTAGTAATGGGGAATGGCAAGGAAAGAAGGATGCATGCAACATTTCAAAAGCTTGAGAGCAAACTCTGATGAAATGTCTGCTTCCACATTATTTTTTTCCTGAGAATATTTTCACTAATTCTTCATCTCTTTTTTGTATATTTGTCTGCATGTGCTGGTGCCTCTGAGTTAGCCTTTAATTTTCTGCTTGAAGTAGACCTTGCCTTTTTCTTGGCAAGATTTTCAGAAATGGTTTGTCCTTGCTTTTTTCTAGGATTGAGAGAGTGACTGGCCCAAGATTACCCAACTAGTTTCATTCCTAAGGCAGGATGAGAACCTATAGTTCACTGGTTTCTAGCCTGATATCTTAACTACTACACCAAACTGACTCTCATCTTATTTACCATGAAGTAAACTCAGATGATATCATTAATAGGCATGTTAAAATAGCCCTGATTACCTCTAATTCTCCCAGAATGGTCATGGGATTTAAATATTTGAGTTTAATTTTGGGAAGAAAATGCCTTTTTAGTTTGAAATTTTGGTAGTGTTCTGTCACAAGAACACATGACAGTGTTCTGTCAATGGAATATGTTTTACATGGTGGAATTTCATATTTATAATTGGATATATATGGAAAAACACAAGGCTGATTCATTCCAGTTTATTAAGTTAAGGGTTCCCCTGACAGTCATGGCCAACTCTAGGGGGCAGTGCTCATTTCCATTTCATAGCCAAAGAGCCAGCATTTGTCCAAAGATACTTCCATGGTCATGTGGCCAACATGACTATACACCAAGATGCACAGAACACTGTTACCTTCCCATTAAGGTGGTATCTATTTATCTACTTGCATTTTTACATGCTTTTGAACTGCTAGGTTGGCAGGAGCTGGAGCAGACACAGGCTCATCCTGTTACACAGCAGCTCTTGGGTCTTGAACTTGGGCTGCCAACCTTCCAGCTGACAAGCCCAGCATCTTAACCACTTGTACTGCCACACAGGTTATTAAACAGCAGCTAATAAAGCAGAAGAGAGAAGTATTCCTCAACCTCCTAATGGATTGGACGTTGGCACCCACATGACCAACCAGCATGCCTGTAGCAATGGAAGCTGTAATCCAACATAAATTTAAAATTCAGGAGATTCAAATATTTCAGTGCCTGAGAATACAAAATATAGAGATAGATATATATAGAGATCACTTCTAACCAAGGCCCCTGCATAATTGTTTGTAAATGTAAACTCATTTTGATGATGTCAAAATTCTTAACCGTATGTATTAATGTCAAACACTACAATGTCACACATAAGGACATAAGTCATGTATTTACTTCACAATATTGAAGCACAGATTTTAGTCCAACTCTCTCCTTTTAGCCCAAGGAATGAGGAAAGCCTTCAAAAGCTGCTTTAAAAAATGGAGAAAAATGCAATATTTCATTTCACAACTTTGCAAATTTTTCAGTTTGGTCATCAGAATATAGTTTTTTTTTAAAAAAAAAAACCCAAACTCTTCCAGTTTCACTTATCATTTTTTCTCTTTATTTTTATTTTTTATGGCTTAAGATGGGAAGGCTTGACCTCAGTCCTCTGGAAACTGTATGCATGATTAATTTACTTTAGAATGTATCTTAGAGCTGTGTAGCAGTTTCAATCCAGAGGCTAAAAGATACTTTGGGGACACAAATATAGCATCTCTCTGCATCTCCTTTAAGCAGCTATATCTGTTCTCTGGATCGCTCAGCTGCCGTTGGCAACTCTTGGATAATTCTAGGAAAAAAAATGAGTTTGGTTTAGAATTACAGACAATGCTACACTCATGCCCTTGTACCAAACCATCTTCCTGCCTTCACATGCAAAGCACAAATATTTATTTCCTATGTTTCTTCTGAGGGGCACACATAAGTATATCCTGCCTCCCTCACACTCAAAAGTCTGGAAATAAATTAGGCTGAGAGATAGTGATCAGCCAAAGGCCTCTGGTAAGCTTTTTGTAAGGATTGCCATAGGTCAAATAAATCTTAGTCATAGTTTCTGATCAAGATAGTGCAGAATCTTATAACACTGATATCTTAAATAATCTGCAATCAAATTCCTGAGTATGCAATTGAGTGTAAAATGCCCATTGGAAGAACAAATCAAAGTTAATTTAGTACAGCATTTATTGCAGGATCCCAAGAAATAAGTAGGCAATATGTGGTCTATCAACTACAGTGGTACCTCACAAGACGAGTAACTCACAAGACGAGAAACCTGCAGGACGAGCAAGAAAATTTAATCAAAAATATTCCGCTAGACAAGCCGCGACTCACACTATGAGAAACCTTCTCATGATAACTTCCACGACATCAGTCAGCACGCTCTGTATTTCTCATTCAGGCAGCGACTCCACGCGAGAGTTCTGCCAATGCTGCCATGTGCAGTTTACTGCACACGTGTGTTCTGCTGACTGCCGCGTAGCTTACTCCATTGTTGCACAGCCAGCTAGTGCACGCACATTCTGCCGATTCTCCCTTGTGTTTTACTCATTGTTGCACAGGCAGAAAGGCGCATGCAAATGGAGGGTGATAAAAAGAAAGGCGATAAAAAGAAAGTTATTCAGGTGGACCTGAAGAAGAAAATCATCGAGAAGCACGAGAGAGGTGTGCGTGTGACTGACCTTGCCAGAATGTACGGCAGGTCAATGTCGACGATTTGCACCATCTCAAGCAACAGGAAGAGGGTGTGGAGGAGAGCTCATCTGAAGGGGGGGAGGAGGAACGGTTGGAGGAATTCCTCAGTTCAAAGGAGATTAGGAAGGTGTGCGAAATATGGGGAAGAGTGCAACTGTTTGCATAAAAGCACCACCCGAATAAGACTGTAACAGCGCGAAGGATGAATCTGTGTAATGACAATACAATGTCATATTTCCGTGGAATCCTCAAGTGGAGGCAAAAGCAAGCGTCATTGGATCAGTTCCTTGTTAAAGTCAACCAAAAGGAAGGACATTCCAGTGAGCCAAAAGAAGACACTGAGTCCAAAAAAGGTCAATTGAGTGAAACTGGCACTGTTAGCAGAAAGCGCCCAAGAGAAAGATCTCCCGGCATTCAGGTTATAGATTCTCCTTCCCGGCAATAACCCTCCTCTTCCTCCTCCTCCTCCTTCACTTCATGCCAGCCAGGATTTGTTTGAACTCAAAATGTTGGCTTATTCTTTCTATTTATATTGTGTGTTAATTATTGTTCCTTGTTTTAGTACATAAAATTCCATTGAAAATTATTTTTTGTTCATATTTTGAGGGGCGTGGAACGGATTGTCTGATCACAAGAGGACCACGCGAGAAGCTCACGTGGGAAATCTCGCAATGGAGCCGAAGGTTATCTAGTCTCACTACGTAAACAGCATAAATTGAGTGACAGGGGTCCTGAGACTTCAGATCAATTCTCCAGGCAGTCCCCCCGCCTTGCGGCAGCCGAGACTCTTCTGAAAGCATACGCACACACGCGCACAAAATAAAAGCAGACACGTCCTCCCCCAAAATAAACAGAAATTGCCCCTCATCGCCCGGCCACCCCTGCTTCTTCTCCCCTCAGTATGGAAGCAACCATCTGCAAACTGCCCACGAAAAACCCCCAGAAAGGTGTTGCGGAGGAAAAGGGCAGTTTTGCCACAGGAGCAGTGGCCGCAGATCCTCCCAGCCAGCAGAGGGTGCCAGACAGCAGCCGACCTACCAGCAACCAAGGTCAGAATCTGCCTGGAAGCAGATCTGTAAGTGCTGCTTCATTTGCTCTATTTCTGCATTATGGCATGTGTTAATCGTTGTTACTTGTTTCAGATGTTAGGCACAATCATTTCTACCTCAAATTCTGTTGAAAATGATTTTTGATGAATATTTTTGGGGGCGTGGAACTGATTATCTGACTTTCCATTGTTTCCTATCGGAAACCTCATTTTGCTATAAAAGCATTTCGCACTAAGAGCATTTTTCCAGAACCGATTAATCTCATCTTGTGAGGCACCACTGTATTTTCTGCCATTCCAAATAAGTTACTTATTTGGTTCATGGTTGATTTCATTTATGACAGCCTAATGCTCAGAGTTATAGGTAGTCCTCAACTTACAACCATTCATTTAACAACCATTCAAAGTTACAACATCACTGAAAAATGTGACTTACAACCAGTCCTTGCATTTATACATTGTAATATACTCAGAGTTACATGAACAAAATTCAGCTGCTTGGCAACCGGCATGTATTTACAACAGTCCCAGGGTTTGGGATTGCCATTTGCGACCTTCCCAAGGGGCTTCTGACAAGCAAAGTCAATGGAAGAATTTGGATTTGCTTAATGGCCATTGATTCACTAAACAATTGCAGTGATTTGCTTAATAACCATGGCAAAGAAAGGTTGCACAATCGGGCACAACTTCTTTAACAATTGCTTTGCTAGCAAAATAATTCCTTTTTCTAATTGTGGTCATAAGTCAAGAACTTACCTGTACTAGCCATTTCTTTTCAGGAACTTCTCAGATCCCACAAAATACCATGATGCTTCTAGGTTCTTCAAGTTGCTAAAAGATGACAGCTTTGTGAGAAATGCCCAAAGAGCAACAGCTCTTCTCAAGCAGCTTATAATTCAGGCTGAAAGTAAATCAAAGTAACTGTAAAACAACTTCTTGGCTATCTGAAAGTGCAAAGACATCCTGTTCATAGATTTAATGCCCAATTTATATAGAAAATATTGTATAATGCAATGCACAAAGAAGAATGTGCCATATAGTCTACTGCAGTCTTGAAGAATTCCCATATGTTCATTCTCCTGCTAACAAAGACATCCCACGTGTTGCAATAAGCTGGAATTAACTTTAACTTTTCCTTTTCTTCTTTTTTAAAGAAGCCTCCAAAATCCAAGTAAGATGAGGGAGAAAATAAATATTTAAATGCATGAACTTTAAAGAAATAAATATCAAGGAGGTTGAATCTATAATTTCACACCAGGATAGATTTATTGTATTAGATTCTTTTAAAAGCCTGTCTTCACTTAAGGTGCTAACTATCCTGCAGTTGGTTAAAATCCATTTTTGTGGCTGCAGATGGCAGCAGCTGTGAGAAGACCTCCTGCCAATGAGATCAATAAAGTTTACTTTAATAGCATGTTTTCCCCCTACCTCATAACCTCGAAAATTATTTTGTGCCACAATGATCGCTACTGGGTAGGAAATAAAAGGGTGTTGAAATCCATCAAAGTTTTCCTAGGAAGACAGGATTAGTTCAGAGCTACCCAGCATGATAACTCACACTGACTACCGGTACAACTTGCAGGGTTTCACACACACACATACTCTTTTGTTTCAGCCTTACTTCATTTAATGAGGAAACAAAAGAACACTTACTAAAAAAAAGCTACACAGTGTTTTCAAGAGTCATTGGGTATTCAAAATGAAACTAATAATTTAACTGAGGAAACTTTGCAGCAAAGTGGTGAGATTAGAAATATTTCCAGCACAAAGGGGAAAGTGTTGTTTTAAAGGAGCTCCTGCTAAAAAATGCCCTACAATCTTCTGCACATGTCACAAATCCTGACAGGCATTCAAAAAAAGCATTTGCAGTGGGATCCCTCTTCCGGCTCTCCACACAGTTCCTTACAGAACCAACCTAAATATATCAGGGCCATGATCCATGTGTTATTTACTTGTACATGTTTACATCACTAGATATCAACAGCCCAGGTGGGACCCCCTGACTCACCAAGTTAAAGAAATTAGAGATCCAAGCTCAGAAAAATTTTAAAAGAATGGAACTAAAAGAAAGAAGAAAAGAGGGAAACATATTCCATTTGAAAGGGAGAAATTGAAGAGGGAAGCAAGTGGTCTTCAATATCTTATAAAACAGCTACAGATCTTGGACCACTGGCAATACAGAACCAGTTAAACATAGCCTTAAAAATTGCATTTACTGAGCCTCCCCAGCTTGTAGCTTTGGTAGTACTTTCAAAAGTATCAGGTTCTAAATATTCCAGAAAGACTGTCTTCTCAGAAGCTGCTGAGAAGATTAGGTTGGTCATTGTAGAAAACATTCCGGTTGTCAACTTTTCCTTTCCTGATTGGAAAGCATGCTCTTCATTTTTCTTTCTTCCAACTTCCTGCTGGCTCCAACTTTTTTTCTCCTCCTTCGGGAATTCCAGCTCCATTCTTTTAAGATCTTCCTGAGCTTAGAACTTCAGTTTTCTTAAGCCATGTGGTTCAATGGATCTGGGTGCAGTACTTGCACAGGGCAGTTTTGGAGTCTGTTGTCCCCTGAGATATTCTCTGTTGGCTGGATGAGTGAGATGCCTTCCCATTTGTTAAGAACATGCAGGAAAACTTTGAGCCTGAACACTGTTCTACCTATCTTGTTTAATCTTGAAGCTAAAAATACAAATCACTGTTGTGTGGATAAGTTTCTTTCTGTCTCCATCAAAATATGAGAAAAAGAAAAAAAGGGGGAAAGTGTTTCTCTTCTATCTGTCCAAAAATTCAGACACAAAACAGTAATGTCATTTAAAAAAATATTTAATTGCTACACTTTGGATTTTTGGGAGTGCCCCAAAAGGTTGGCATGCTTGGGCCCTCCCAGGATCTTACCCACATTAGTCTTAGAGCAGGCATGCCAGGCTGGGCAATCATATTGGTCCAGCATGACTGCTGATCCTTATGGGATGCCATAGATTGACAAACCTGGGCATGTCCAGAGGCCTGGCATATTTGCTTGGCAAGGTTAGCTCCTTCAAAGAATTCCCTCCTCCCATGCCATGCAGGCAGAAGTCAGTTGTGTCAGTGTGATGATGTGTGGGGAGCAGAAAGCAGAGAGACAGGCAAGACTCAGAAAAACAACTGGTTCAGATCCACTGGAGGTCCATTGGCATAAGTGGAGCAAAGAAAAATTTTAAGGGTGACTGTAAAGAAAATAAAACTGAGAAAATAAATGAGATGACATGCTGCCTCTCTTGCTTAAAAACAGCTATATCCCTCTGAAGAGGCCACTATCATCCTGACAACTTAAAACAGTCAGTTAACAAATAGCAATCTTTAACAAAATTTCTTTGTTTGAGATACCCACCTACCTATTAAGAACTCCAAAGGAAAAAATATTGGTTGGGCTTCAGTGTCTGCCATTTAGAGAAAGCAGTAAATCAAGCCTGGTCTAGTGGTTTAGTCTAATGGCCTATTATCTCCAGAAAAGGTAAAAACAAACATGGAGGTTTTGGCATAATATCAGCCAAAACAGCAAGCAAACCTGTGTTGCTCTACTTAGCCATGGTTCACCCTTCCGATAAAGAAAAAAAGCAAATTCTGAGGTCTAAATGTAACTGATAGCAAAAAACCCCTTTTAATTTTTAGGAGTAAAGCAGAGTTTAACAAAGCCATGGCTTCCCATTACAAACTAATATAGATAGTCTTCATCTCACAATGGTTCAAAGTTATGATGGCCATAGAAAAAGTGTCTTACAACCCATCTTCAGAGTTACCACTGTTGCAGCATCCCTACAGTCACGTGATCTCAATATGGGAATTTGGCAACTAGCCTACATTTACAACTGCTACAGCATTTTGCAGGCATATATTTGTGATTTGCAATTTTTCCAGCCAGCTTCCAACAAGCAAAGTCAGTTGGATAATCTGGATTTACTTTATGATTACATGATTTACTTTATGACTAGGGTGATCTGATTCTACCCTTCTGGCCTCTCAGAAGGGCTCTGTTGGGGCCCAATGAGAGCTTGTTATACTGGACATGGTTAGTGGAGTGACGTACAAAAGCCCAACCCCCTACCATTTGTTTGCTTAATTTTTAGTCTTATTTAACTGTTGTTAATTTTAATGCTTCTATATTTATGTTTTATGATGATGTAAGCCAAATACCACCACTTTGGATAGTAAGATGGGTGACATAAAAATAATTAAAAAATTTAAAAAATGGTTGTAAAATCAGATCCAGTTACATGATGATTCATGTTAGAAATGCACTGACATCCAATGAAAATTCTGGTTCCAATTCTGGTCATAAGTCAAGAACTACCTACAACTTTTATTTTTTTTGGATGCATCCTAACTTTAGAGCTTTAGAGGGAGAAGTTTCTGGACAATCTGAAAAAAAGGGCTCATTTACCCTTCTTCCCCATCTGTACCTTTATTTTTTATTTAAAAAAGAATAAAAATTTTAAACTTTGTGACCATAGGGGACCATTATCTCTTATTACAGATCTGCTGGATCACCTTCAGAGAGGCATGCATTTTCACTAAACTGGGCTTAAGAGAAGCTGTTAATTTGATTCAGATGAAAAAAGGGCATAAATGCTTAATTGCCTTTGATGTTCAATATGGCAATAATTATATAAGAATGCCCTATGGTTTAGTTAACTGCCTTGGTGTGTTCTCCAGATTTATAAATAAAGTCTTCTCCAATACTTTGGAAAAATATGTAGATGTTTATCCAGAGGACATTTTGATTTTTACAGAAGGCTGTTCTCTAAGTATATCAGGAGTGTGTTACAACATCTACACAAAACAGATTCTATGCTGTATTGGAAAAATATGATTTGATCTTTCTAAAATAAACTATTTGGGGTAATGAATCTCTTACAGAAAGTATACAGATGGCTCCTACAGATATTTATATGGCAAGTGGCTAGAAATGTTAAAATCTTCAATGTTTTCTGGACTTTGCCAATGTTTACAGAAGAATTATTCCCAATTTTCCATAGTACACAAGGCTGCTTATTCAACTGCTGAAAAAAGAATACAAATTTAAATGGCCTACTCAAGAACAAGCTGACTTTCAGAGCTTGAAAAGTTGTTGTTTTTTTCATCTCGGCCATTACTCATATATCTGTTTCCCCAGCTATCCCATTATTGTGCAAACTGGTTTCTCAAATTCTGCTCTGAATTCTGTTCTTTTCCAGGCTTTACTGGTGGGAAAGGAGGGAAGGGATTGTGACCATGTTCATTTCACTCAAGAATCCTTTTTGCTAATTAAATGGAACTCAGATATCTTCAATAAAGAGTTGTTGGCAATAAAAGCAGCATTTCAACGATGGAGACATTTTAGTGAGAGCAACCCACCCAATGAAGATAGTTATTTATTTATTTTATTCATTTAATTAGGTTTATATACCACCCATCTCATGGCAAATAACTCATATGAACAAATCACAAAAATTTGGAGCACCAGCAGAAGCACCATTTACTATCATATCAGAGAGGTATAATTTTCCTCCCACATCATTTTTCTATCACCCATGTTCCTAGTTCACAAAATAAACTACCAGATGTTCAATCACACAAACCTAAATTTGACATTTCATGCTTGTCCCCCATCCATCTTTCTCTGTGACTGAAGGACAACTGTTTCATCATAGTCATATTTATAGTCCTTTTCCTCCCGGGAAATACATATTGTGACTTTGCAATGACAATAAAACTGCAGGGCATGGGGGAGAGAACACAAAGTTGCACTTTTGTTCAGAGAGCAAAATGCCAAGGACTAAGCGTCATCCTCTTATGACTATTGCTAGGCCAAGACCATTTCTGCTAAGCTGCCCAGTTTGCTCCGTTCACTTCCCTATTTTGTGGGTCAATGGGACACAGTTTCCCTGTATTTTATTATTGTTCTTCCAGTACATTATTGTTTTGATGGTAGTAAAACTGTTTAGCAAAAAGGCTCTTTTATTCCTTACAAGTACCATCTGCTCCTGAGCTGCACAACTCTTTCTAAGTTATATTTTTAGTACAGGATCTTAGTCAGTCATGTTGTCTCACATCACAGCTTTCAATTTACATCCCAGTTCTGGAAAGAGTTCTTCCACCTATAGGATATTTTTT
>JANHZU010001527.1:141029-160131 GCA_032468055.1 Acrochordus granulatus | reverse complement strand
AACATGTTTGGCACATTCTGATTGACTGATTGTGTGAGGTTCAAAACAGATATCTTGATCCAAACTTCATTTAAGTATACCTAAGCTGGGCAAAAAAAAAAATGAATTAAATGAAGACAGTAGGATTGCCATGATATTATTTTGGTGATGGAGATAGGCAAACACCTGTATGTTTTCTGGCTTTTCCAGTTTGGTAGCAAGACATAAGGAAAAAAAAGGAAGGAATACTGACAAAGGAAAAAATGACGTAAAGTGTAAACCAGAGCTCTGCTCTTAATACAGCTACTCCATGAAAATAAAATAAAAAAAAAACAATAAAAACAAGGAAAATATTTTGCATGATTCCCTTTTTAATGTTCTTCCTTGCTGCCAAAATTGGTATGGTAAGTCAACCTTAATTCACAATCTCAAATTAAAAAATATACAAACATACTGTGTCTCTTAAGCATATTTTTAATATAAAAATTCCCAAAGCAGTATATAATTTAAAATAATAACTAAAATAAAAAGCATCCATTAAAAAGAATACTGATAATTAAAGACTGCAAATAGAAATTGTCATGATCATCCATCAGTCCTCCTCCTCATTATCATCATTACTATAATAACTATAGACAAACTAAGTTGCAAGAACACAGCATCAGACTTGATACATGACCTGTGATGCTAGGTAATGTTCTCTGTGAATATCATTTCATCAAATGATGATCCAAAAGTAAGAACTGCTTCAAAATCAATGGATCAACATTTCAGTTCTCACCTTTAGTTGTTAATGTGTTCCT
Organism: Acrochordus granulatus; assembly: GCA_032468055.1. Classification (NCBI taxonomy): domain Eukaryota; kingdom Metazoa; phylum Chordata; class Lepidosauria; order Squamata; family Acrochordidae; genus Acrochordus; species Acrochordus granulatus. The sequence goes on along the minus strand of JANHZU010001527.1, from coordinate 159,349 downwards.
CATTCATCCAAAAAAGTGAAGATCAAAGTATTCACAGTAATATATTCTCTCTTTAGTTGTAGAAGTATGAAAATCTAAATATTTACACCAGACAGCACACCTGTGCTGGATTGGTTCAGACAGCTTCTACTAAAATTATAAAATTCATTTCTGAAATTCAAGTTTCATTGTCATGCTTCTAGAACCCTTCCCAAATTGATAGGCAGCAACAACTGCTTCTCTAAGATTATTACTGATTGTCTTTACTCTTGGGCATTTTGTTAATACACATCTTAATGCTGGAGACCAGCAAACTCCTAAAACGTTGGCTTTGATAGAAGTTGTCACGATAATCAAGGGTGCTTGATTAGCAGCAAGATTGGCTGCCATTTATTTATTTATTCATTGGATTTATATGCCACCGAAATCAGAAGACTCTTGGCAGCTTACAATAAAACTATGAAAATTATAATTATTTAGCCTCTTCATACCTATGGAAGCAGTTTTCACACATGGCTTCTCCATTTTGGTTTTCGTTTTGAAAAATCAGTGATGACATGGTATAACAACATCATATGTTGTTATTCATCTGAGGTTGTATTTACTAACTTTTAAGAACTGATAAGCATCAGATAATTTTTCCTATGTCCTGATATATAAAACCATAGAACTCAAAGAGTGCATACTTTCTTTTTTACAGACATTACTGTATCTTTATTCCCTAAATTATTTACTTTCTTATCATTTCTTTTTCTTTCAAAATCCTACTCTAATTCCCTAGGCTGCCTCTTTATGTGCTCTTTATCTCAAAGCCAATCCTAGATTAAATGAATATAACTTTAAACATCTATTATATTTGTACTACACACACACACAAACATACATATATACATTCTAAAACAGCCAGCCATTTAGACAGCCTCTCTCATTTTTCCAAACGGATTAATGTTCCATTATGAATGGGGTATTAGGGAAGATTACAAGATTATCAAACTGATTACATGTTCAGCTAAATAGAAGTGAGATAGAAATTGAATAAAAAATACATTTAAGTAATATTATATCTGGAGTATGATGAATAAGCCATAAATTCAGCAGCATTAATGCAACATATAATTGAGGAAGTTAAAAAATGCCATGATTAACCATTTATTTTTTATTTTTAAAGACATATTTCTAAAGCTGATGATAGCAAGTTTCACCTTGCAACATAACCCCCTTTTTCTTAAAAATCTCATCTGCATTTCTCTGAAATCCTTTTTCCACTTTCATTTATTCATATGTAAATTCATGCAGTTGTAATCAATCAATTAAAAGTCGTAGGATGTCTTGAGTATGATTTCTTTAATCAGTGATGGGCCTAAGAATAAGTAGAACCTTGAGGACATGTAAGTGGCTTTTCATCAAATTATCCATTCATTCTACATAAAATTATCTGTAACTACCAAAAGATACCTCGAATCAGAGATTCAGAAATATTTGATGATACAGAACTGCTACTGCCAACAAATTTTTAAGTTTTGTTTTCATTTGTCATTTGCTGCTAGTGATTTTCACTGCTTGTAGATAGGGAAAAAAACTTGTCTTCTTTCTCAACACCAAATTCAATGGAAGAACTCAATCTATATCTAGGTAGTATTAAATCATTGTATAACATAATTTTCATCAACAGTTTTCCACTCTAAATGAACAACACCTTTTATCGTTCCTTATCAAGCAATAAATTGAATTAACAACCTCCTTGTGAAGCATATTGCAGTGCTTAATTCAGACTACAGCTATCTATTCGAAGAATAAATCTGGATTATCAATAGTTCACAGAGGTGTGAATCATTTAATTGACAGTACTGTTTTACCTCTGCGTAGCCTGAGAGCCTTTCTCATTTGCACTTAATCAGGGCATAAAGATACCTAATAATAATATTCTTAGCTGTACCACATTGTCTTCTTATGCTGATAATAGACAAAAAATTATCAGGCTTTAACATTTCTTAGCCTGGGGATTATGGTGTCTGGCAACAGAGAACATTATGGTGTCTGGCAATAGTAGAAAGATACAAATCAGCAATCAGGACAACACCTTTCAGTTGTTGTTTTTATGCTGACTCAAACAGAAATATAAAGAACAGCATCGTGGGAAAACCCCTGATTTTCTATTATGATGAACATTTCTGATCCAGAGAGTAGGGTCTTGATATTATGTCTTGATACAACATGTGATGGTGTCATTGACTAAAGTAGTTGTTTCAATATCAATTAAGAATAAGCAACAAACTTCACGTCTCCTGGCCTTGTTTTAAATTCAATGAAACTTTGCCATAACATGGGAATAAAAGCATGATACATACATACTAGTTTATTTATTTATTTATATTAAATTTATATGCCACCAAATTCAAAGCGACTCTCTGCTTACAAAAAAACCCCCTAGAATTAAAGACAGCTAAAAATCATTAAAAATAAATCAATTGGGCCTAGCAGGGAGATAAAATATATATGGGGGAGGCGAATATTAAACTACTAACCACCTCCACCTAGTTCAAACATTACATCTGGATTTCTATTGATTAAGCATGTCTCAGTTATGAATTATATAAATAATGTTCCTTTTTTACAATATTATTCGGTTGTATATTAACATGACTATTAAGATATATTGTATGATAGTACATATTGAGTATTTGTTTTTATTTCAGATATTGCAGTCTGCTTACACACTTCCTCAATGCTGATATAGATCTCTTTATTCAAGGTTATGGACTATAACATCTACCACACTAATCCAGTACAGTTTGGTAGAGGTATGTGTTTTTTTTTTAACTTCCCAGTCTAATTCTGAGAAAGCATGACTGTTAGGGTGGGTAAATAAGCAAGTTAGTAGATAAGTAGGTAAGTAGGTAGATAGGTAGGTGAAACTTCAGTATGAATTCTAAGAAGAAATGATGTGTGACATGCTATCGTGTAGAAAATAGCACAGACCCTTATCCTTGTATATACCAAGTTTTTTTTAAATCAATAATAGATAAGATCTCAGTTTCCTGATAGATCAGTTTCCTAATCCCTCAACCCCCTCTCAAAAACCTCCACATACACACTCTCACACACAAGAATATAGCTTCTTTGTGATCTTTGGAAACTCTTATATTGCTCCCTCTATAAAGATTGACAGACTCATTTTATAACTCCTTATCTGGCAAAATATTAATTGTACTACACTATTATGACTTGCTTTGTTTTGTTCTATTTTTTTAATGTTTTATTGCACATTGTGAAAACAGAAAATGCCACTGGTGCTGAATGCTGAAATAATATCCCCCCCCAAAAAAAGGAAAAAAAAGAGGACTTTATTGGACCCATGATCAAATTGTGTAGTGATATATTTCCAAGAGTTTTGTCAAAGGAAAACAATTTTAAAGACAAAGTTTGTGGATTAGTTTTTTTTGAAGAAGCTCTTGAAGATGATTATAATCCAGTGTTTACTGTATGTTGAACAAAAAGATTATCCCTGAAATGTTTCAAATGTTACATCACCCTTCTGTCAGGAAACAGACTACAAAACAACGAGGAACAAATTTTAAATTACATAATCTTCAGAGAAGGTGCTTTTCCGTCCTCTGCGGAAGGAAGGAAGGAAGGAAGGAAGGAAGGAAAGAAAGAAAGAAAGAAAGAAAGAAAGAAAGAAAGAAAGAAAGAAAGAAAGACCCCTTTAGGAATGTAATTGTTTGCCTTTTGCTTATCTCATAATTCAAATATTATTGTTGGCCTTTCAGGGCTGAGATATCACTTCATAACAGAAAAATAAAATGCACTTGACAAAATCATACTGGAGTTCAAAACAAGTGGAAACCCCTGACTGTTACATTAATTATCTCTTAGAAGGGCAAGAAATGAACTGATGTCATAGAAACAAGAACTAAGAAAGAAAAAAACTCCCATAAGGAAAGTATTTAGATTAATTATCACTACTTCAGTATCATCCCCTAATGCAGAAAAGTGCAAAAGTCTGATCCAAAGACTGAATTCTCCATGAAGAAAAAGTTACAAGGCTTTGGGTTTTTTAGCTAAGAAGGAATTGTGAATAAGGAAGGATTTATCAATGATGTTCAGTATAAAAAAGTAATTATTGTGAAAAATGTGGCTTAAAAGATCTTTTTCCCCTTCCATTATAAGACAATAACTTATGGAAAGTAAGGGATAGAAAGACAGTACTTTATCACTTATGCCATTCATTACAAAAGGAATAATATTGATCATTAGTCTGGACAGTTTTTAGGAAATCAGCAGCAAGTCAGAGGTGATATAGTTTAAATGCAATCAGAGATAACAAGAAAACTATGAATGAACATCAGCTTCTCTAATGAACATTACCATCCAAAGAAGGGAAGAAAAAATAGTTTCTGTTTCAGTTTCATGTGGTTATTAGCAACATAACTAAAATATTATATCTCTTATTACTTACTTTTTTTTGTTACCTCCACACTATGCCCATAAACATTTAAGACTCAATTCTTTATAAGTAAATCAAACGCTTACCATAGATTTGTCTCTTACCAGCAAAGCAATAAATTTGGGACTGCAGCATCTGAAAAAAAAAATCTCACTAAATGAATTCTCACAATTACCTTCCCAATGCAGGTGGGAAATAATCTAATAATACTTTCTCAAAGGATGGCAAGTGGATCAATGAAAAGCAGGCAGGTAAAGTCACTCAACAGATTCAATTGAGGCAAATGCTTAAATGAAAAACCCTAGATAAGTCCTGTCCTTAAAAACACTCTGCATCTCTATCCTTCAACCTGAGGAGAGACATAGTGGAATATCAGTAACAAGGATCTTACAAAAATGCAACTGAAGGTTTCAATAAATTGTCAGATTCCCTTCACTTCTGTATACATGAAATTATCTAGAGAGGTCTTGTTAGACGCAAGTACCACCAAAAGTCATCAAGTACCACCAAAAGTCATCTTCTTTAGGAAAATCTTCTCCAAAATTTCCTGGTATGAATATTGAAGTAATACCTTCTGTGCTAGCCTTTCCATCTTTTTAAAGAATTTTCTTTCTTTCTTTCTTTCTTTCTTTCTCTCTCTCTCTTTCTCTCTCTCCCTCTCTCCCCTTCCTTCCTTCCTTCCTTCCTTCCTTCCTTTTTTCTTAATATTTTTAATATCAAATACTTTAAAGAAAAAATATAAGTACTGTAAGAGATAAAAGACATGTAAAAAGAATAAAAGACTAAAAGTTTACTGAGACATCGATAAATAAACATGTCATGGAGATTACAGTTCAATATATCACTGGTTGTTTATAAAATTATGAAATCTCTCATATCACTTTTGAAAGAAAAAAATAAAAATCAGTATTAAGTTATAAATTAAGGACACAGTATAAAACAGAAGTTAAACTTATAACAAGTAATATATCAGATTTGAAATTCAATTTTGCATGGAATATGGACTAATATTGATATAACAATGTATATATAATAATGTATAACGTTCAATAACCCAAATCTGGAATGTGATTAAATGTGCATACTAAATTATAATCAGACAATGGTTTCCAATTATAGTGAATTCTGCATCAGATTTACTTTCGATACAAAGTTATTCCTGGCTCTGAAACAACTTGATTAGCTATTTCCTGAGGAAAGAATCAAGCATCCCTTTCAATAGAAAGTATATCATGCCAATATAGCAGTTGACATATGCAAAGTTTGTTCAATACACTCAGAAAAAATGTATGCCTTAGAAAAATTAATAAAAAACTTATAGGTTGCACTAGAAATTTATTATTTATGAAAAGTATATGCTATCCATCTCATTATCCAAAGCAAATCTAAACTGAAAGAATTAAACTTCTGTAAGTTGGGTGGCGAAGATATTTAATAAAATAAAATGCATAAACTTTCAAAACTTTTTCACTCTATTCATCATTTTCTAAAACACTTCCACATATTCATTGCATTTTCAATGTTTATTTTAGTAATCAGGACTGAAACAATATACTGTAAATGGAATGTCTTATTTATTTATTTATTTGCCTCTGAGCTAAGAAAAGACTCTTGGCAGCTCACAATAAAACATAAAATACAATAGATAAAACAATTAAATAAAAGTAGCTGGACAGAGAGGGGAGGAGCAAAAATACATAAATGGGGAAGGAGGACAATATTAAGCCACTAGCCACCTCCAAGATGTTGTCTACCCAATGGAGTCCCAAGCCCGCTGGCAGAGCCAGGTCTTAAGGCCCTTCTGGAAGGCTGTAAGGGTGGATATAGACTCACCTCTGGTGGCAAGACATTCCACAAAGCAGGAGCTACAGTAAAAAAGGCTCTTCTTCTTAACCTGCCAGACAAAATTCCTTGGCTGATGGGATCTGCAGTAGGCCTTTTCTGCTGGTTCTGGTGGGGTAGATCATTCTCATTGGAGAGAGATGGTACCACAGATATGCCATGAAAAGCTTTAAAGATCAAAACCAACACTTTGAATTGCACCCAGAAGCAAACTGGCAGCCACTGCAGCTCACAGAATAAAGATATTACCTAGGCCATTTTCTGGGACCCTAAAAGCACCCATGCAGCTGGATTATGCACTAGCTGCAACCTCTGGATGCTCTTTAAGGGTAGCCCCATGTAGAGTGCATTGCAATAATCCAACAAAGAGATGACAATGGCACGAGTGACTGAGGATAAGGAGTCCTGGGCCAGGAAAGGGAAAAACTGGCACGCAATATGAAGTTTTGCAAAGGCCCTTATAGCCGTGACTTCCATCTGCTCTTCGAGCAGGAGTCATGAGTCAAGGAGAACCTCAGATTGCAGCTTGAGAACCCCCAGACACCCAAAGCTACTCAGTCTTGCCAGGATTCAACTGAAGCCTGTTGTCCTCCATCCAGACAGAAACAGCTTCTAGACACTGAGTCAGGGCCAAGACAATATCACTTGGCTCACCCGGGATGAAGATGTAAATCTGAATATCATCAGCATTCTGATAATCCCTCATCCCATAGTGATGGATGATCTCATCCAGCAGTTTCATGTAGCTGTTAAAAAGGAGAGGAGAAAGTACCAAGCCCTGTCGCACACCACAACGTAGTGTGAGGACTGGACCTTAACACTGGAGAGAGCCCCAATCCCTGCAGCCAACCCAAAAGGATACCATGGTTGATAGTATTGAAAGCCACTGAGAGACTAAGGAGAGACAGGATGGATGCACTACCCCCATCCTGCTCTCCCCAGGGATCATCAACGTGTGACCACTGCTGCCTCCATCCCATAACTGGGCCTAAACTCAGATTGAAATGGATCCAGATAATCTGCTTCCTCTAGGATCCTTGGTTGCTGTGCAACTACCTTCTCAACCAACATCCCTAAAAAGGGTAGGTGGTAGACTGGACTATAATTGTCCAGACAGGTGGAGTCCAGCAATGTTTTTTAAGCAGGGGACAAACCAGGGGCTCCTTAAAAGGTCCCATAAATATCCCCTTTCACAATGAGGAGTTTATCACTGTGTGGACCCACCTGTTAGTCACCATCCTGATAGCTTTCACCAATCAAGAGGGACACAGATCTAATCATCAAGTGGTTGCCCTGACAGCATTGAAGACCCTGTCTACTTCATCAGGGGGAACAGGGTCAAATTGTTCCCAGATAACAGGGCAAAACTCCTCCCTAGGGATCTCAAGTGGACTTCCTCATGCATGGCTTCCAACTGGGATTGAATCTGAGCAATCTTATCTGCCAGGTGTTCGGCAAATTCCTCTGCATGGCCGTGTAGAAGACATTTCACTGCCCTTATCACCACATGGTAGGTCATGATAGTCATGTTCAGTCAGATTCTTCCCTCTAGCTCATGTTCAGTCAGATTCTTCCCTCATTTTCAGTCAGTGGCACCCCTTTCAGCACTCATAACTCCTCTGTGAACCACAGGAAGTATTAAGTGTGATGAGTAGACAGAGACTGCATGGGCATGATCCTATCCAAAGCCTCAGCTGCTCTTTGATTTTAGGACATAACCAGGGCTTTGGCAAGACAATGCAGCAATATCCCTGGAATATCCCCCAGCTCCCTCTGGAACCCAGATTAAAAAAATATATATACCATTTTAATCCAGAAACAATATTCAGAATAAATATATCATTTTCCATTAAAATCCCCACTGTTGTATCTCTATTATTGTGTTCAAAACCACATCTATTTAAAATGTATCTACTTGATTCTGATTTTATGATTTACTGCATTGAGATATTTTGTCCCAGGAAAAGAAATACAAACTATTATTGTTATGCTTGCATGAAGAGTGTTCCCTAGCAAGTAAGTATACATTAGCAGCTCTACATACAAGCATTTTCTGCTGTTGAATGCTAAATGTTCTGCTGTTGCTTTGGAGTGTCTCTTCTGTATGTATATATATATAGATTCTCCAATACTTTTTTATAAAACTAAGAGAACCATTTGCTTAATGCTAGTTTGTGTCTCTAATGGCCTTTAAGTGTTACCTCATAAAATTGCAAAATATCTAGCTATTTATTTTATTCACTGACTTACATGCCACCCTAAGTCATGCTTTAGTGGTGCCTAAGACTGCACTGCTGAAATTTTATAGTAAATTATGAACGATATTAGGGTTTTCAGCCAATTTTCATTTAATAACTATAGATAATGGATATATTAAACCTTGTATTGGAAGACCTACCCCACTGGAAAAATAGCCCAATTGCCTCTTCCAAAGCCTAAAAACATGAAAAATAGCATCCAACACAGTTTTTCCCATTATATCATAGCATTCCTATTTGGCTAAGTGGTCATACTTCAAAAAATACAGCTCTCAATCACAGCCATTGCTTGCTTTAAAGATGTGGGTATAAAAGACACATAATATGACAGCAGTATTAGTATAGCACATAAAGTGTTAGACTGAAGTTTTCAGCTGGGAAAATTATCTTGAAACCAGTATGTCTTCTTGCTCAGTTCCTGACATTAAAATTAGTTTGCCATTTCAAATGTTTAACCTTTTTTGTAGGTGGAAGACTCTATCAATCTGTTTTATGTGCTTCAGCTTTCTCTACCTATGACTGGCATTTAAATAATTAAGCATGAACCACTGTATAAACTTATAATGCCTCTTCAGTAGCAAGTTCCTGCTTATCTTTTCTGCCTTTGGAAATAAGAGATGTCATTTCAATTTTCCTCAACATATTCTGAGTGATAGAAGAAAGCTAAATGAAGTATCCATAGAACTAACCTTGGGATTTCTGCTTTGCACACACAGAAGAATTTAATCTTGCTTTTTAAGATATTCCAATTTAGATGGCTTGTTGGACTTTCTATTTCATTTTATTTTTTCATGACAAATGTTAACATCCCATCTTTAACCCTAGTAGCAGACAAATGCTTTCTGAAGATTTGGAAATAAAATCTCCCTCACCACCATCCATTCTTCTCTGTAGCTTTTGAATGATTTTATTGCATGAAGCTACAGTGTTTATTAGAGTGAAAGAAAAGCATATCCAGCTTCCTAGGTCAAAATTTCTGAAAGAAGAAAGTAAAATGACAGCCAACAGATGTTTCCTTTACAGCATAGCCTAGAATGGCCACACAAAATTCTGTCATTTCCCAAAGCATACAGATATTGCAGATTTTGTATTCTTTTGCAGTTCTGTTAATTGTCTTGCAACGAGTCTAGAGTTTTACAAGCATTCAGAATGACGATTTTCAACAGCTATTCATTAAATGAAAATTCTATGTAATATTATGTTAAAATTAGCCTTCTAATTTCCCTAAAAGTTTACATCCTTGGGAAACTTCTGTTTTTCTATGTCTTTCACAGAATTTACCATGCATCTCCTACTTAGCTAAGACTTCTCAGGAAATGATGTGCAGTTGGGCAGTGATGAAAGCATTCTTGAGAGAGGATGTATTGTTTCCAGGCAGTGGTTATCATCTTCTCAGGAAGCCATTGCTAGACCCAACTATTTAAGATAATTTCTAACCCTTCTCCAACCTTCTGAATCCTGTGGGACTTTTGGAAGGCCCTTAGGACCTGGCTATTTTCTCAGGAATGAGGATCTGGAGGGTAGTTGATCCCAGGAAGTTTTATTGCTTTGGTCTTCCTTGGTTGTGATAATATTTTTTTCTTTTTATTGTCCTCATCTTACCTTTGTTTTGTATAGAACTTTTATATTTTTTAACCAGCCAGAGTTGCATGTGCATGATTGGAAGTCATATGCCTCAATTAAAATCATACAAACAAACAAATATTTTCATCTTTTTGTCATAAATTTGAACTTACTGCATTGCTGCAAAATAATACAATGTTCTGTTTTTCTTCTGTTACATATCTTTGGATCATCCAGTTGCCCAGGTTTTCTGGTATCAGGAATTTGAAAGAAAAACAAAACTCATAAGAATTTAGTTACAACTCTTTTATTTCAAGAGATCTTCTCATAACTATATATACATCTGCACAACTTCATAACTAAGAAAGAAACAAGGAAGCTACAGGTCAGTCATGAAAATTTCATTAAAGCGTTCCTGCCCTCTGGGGAAATATTTAGATCCAAGGGCATATTTTCCAGCAAATCAAATGAAATTGCTGAAAATAATGGCATAATTTTTCAATATAGAGCCACTTCTGTTTGAATTCTTGTAGAAGATACAGACATTCCACCACCACTTTCAATGTACCTGAGGCAGATTGGAGGAAAGTGGAAGATGCTATTTTTCAGACTGCAGCAAAATATCATGCTCTGCTAGTCCACCAGCCATTTCATTTGTAAATTTTACAAATTGCACATTAAACCCAACCTATAATCTCCCCACCAATTATAGTTGGTTTCTCCTCACCATCCATGAATTCCAGATAAATTTACAATGGTGTTAAGTCCTCCAGGAGACCATTCAAGCAATAAGTCAGGACACAGGACATTTCTAGTTCAGAATTTTCATCTCGATTTCTAAGAAAGAGAGAGAGAGAGAAAGAGAAGACCCTTTACTTATTTATTAAATTTATATACCACCTATATTGCTGTTTGAGGTCACTTTAGGTGATGAACCATGGCAATATTACAGTAATCTCTGTATTTTGTATTATTCTTGACAGAGTAGCAAGTCAGCATTCATATGCGTTTTCCCAAGCTAGATTGAGTGAAATGAATCAGGGAGAGAATAGCATATCTGCCACTCTGTTCAACATGAAACAAATTTCCCCAAAAAGTTGTCTTGCTGGAATGAGAGATAGACAGAAAGATAGAGATAGAGACAAAGACAAAAGAGGGGGAGAGAGAAAGAGCAAAAGAGTTTTCAAGGGATAGCACGATAGCCAATTTTCTTGCATTATAAATGGATCAATGTCAACATCAGGCAATAAATGGTGTATTTAGCAGCAGAAGTATTATAAAATCACATGTGGTGTGGCTCTGCGTCTTCAGGTTTTAGAATCCCAGCCAGTAAACTGATGTGTGACTTTGATGCTAGAAAGAAAACTTGAAAAGCTTTAGGTGCCTTCCCCAACAGAAATAGTATATGCAGCATCAGATTTGCAAAGAGGTATTCTGGGACTAAATAAAAGGAGATTCAGCTACTCCTGACAATCTGATTGCTCTCAGGTGAAATATCTAAATTAGTGTTTGTTTTTTCCAGAGACTACAAACCACTAATTAGAATGTAGGATAGTATTGCAAATAGTGTGTTCTAGAGTTTTGTCAATATAGTGGTTAAAAAAAACACCATCTTTTCCAAGTGAGCAGATGCTGCTGAAGATTTCATGCAAATAGAAACTTTTTGGAATAATTTAAATGTCCTTGAATCTCAACATCTTTTCAATCTAGGTTTAGTCTGAAGGTACAATAATGAATGTCAGGGGTCAATTGATAATTTGTTACGGTTAAGAGTAGAATGCTGGTAAAAAGGATGGGATATAATTAGCAAAAATGTGGGTATTTCACTGCATCCCATCAGTAGGAAAGTAAGAAAGAGGCTATTCTTGAATATGAAAGAGGCTATATCTGAGTTGCAGAACAGTCTTCCTAAGAAGGCCTAGACAATGCTGACATATGCTTTGTTTTGATTCCAATGAACCATTTACCAGAAATCCTGAATAGTTTTCATGGCAATATTAGCATAGTAAAGAAATTAAAATACATGAATATTTCATCTCCTTGAATTAATACCCTAACTTATCAGAATAGTTTGTTGTAGGATAGCAAATCTTATTTGCTAATCATATTACCTTTAATATAAACATTATTTCTTTCTGAATGGTGTGAGACAGTAGATCTGAAAAATTTGGCTTTTTAGGGGTTCAAGTTTGCCAGAGGATCACCACACAACTTGAACCTTAAACCTTAGGTAAAATTGGGCATTTTTTCTCTTCAGAGGATTCCTGAGATTGTAAGTCATTTTAACAGTAGACAATTGCAATGAAACTGCTGAGGAAAATTTTAAAACTTTAACTGATTCAAGGAACAATAAATATGGAACCCAGAATAAGAAGGAATCAGAGCATAGAGGTCATGAACTCACAGAATATAATATCAGGTAAAAATATATGCAGTTGTGAAAACCAATGGTAATTAATTGTAAAATAGTATTTTCAGTGGATTGTATTGCATTCTGTGAATTTTACAATATCTGTGCAAAACTAAGAAGCAACAAAGCATTCAAGCTTTGAAGCTGTTATCTCACTGAGTCCATATCATGTATAAACATAGAATTCTTAATAAAAATATGGATAAATGGAGCTCAGTTACAGCCCAGCATCAATGTGACTTGTACGTTTCCAAACCCATCTTCATGTGCCTCTATTTGGCACATTCTTTGGTTTTTCCAGAGAAAATGGACAACTGCATGGTACGAAACAAGGAAAGGATGACAAATACCTCCTCCCCATATTCTCTCATGTCCTCTCCATTTGATGTTATCCTCTCTGCTTGGTAAGAGATGGTTGAACGTACGGTAGTTGGCCAGTTAAGGTGTAAAAAGAAGGAAGCCCTCTTCCAGCCAAATGAAAAGGTAATTGGTTGAGCAGCTGAGACTTACTTCAACACTGCTGATGAGGCAGTATTATCTATTGCAAAAAAAAATATTTGTTTGCAAAAACTAAGTCTCTGATTCTGCTGAGATCCTACTCTACCGACTTATAAAGCTAGCCTGTTGTCAATTACCTGCTGATGGGATACTGACTGTATTAGAAAGCACTACTGATTTTTTTTTTGTGCTTTCTAGAAACTGGGCCTATGGGGCAACAGAGTCTCAGCAATAAGTAGACATTCCAATTCACCTTCTTGTTTTGGAGATGCATTTTGCTGATCTATACCAAAGTTTCAACTAGTATAAGTAAACTTCATCTAGCTCCAAGATGATGAGATGTGGAAACAATATCTTGAAGTTTGTCTATAAATTACAGAATTACAGATCTTATTTTACACAGAATAATTTATTGTCCTTGGGCTATGACCTTGATTATACTTGTACCATATAAACCAAAACTTTCCAGATATGATCAGTACTATTGCTCAATTTTTGCCCTTTGCTTAAGGTTATATAAGCAAAAAGCAAGTAGAATGTAGATACCCTTTCTAAAATAGCTAAAAATAAATGAGCATCCACAATGAAATTGCATCAGATGATTTCCTTCATTGTATTATGTCTAACTTACACATGAAACTGAGGGTTATTACTTTGTGTTATTTGCCTGCTGCATTCCAGTGATGGAATGTTAGATTGATGCTGCAGTGGAATGCAAGTAAAGAATTGCTTGTTCTATTAATTCTGTAAATCACTAAAGAAAGCTAGATAAGAAAGAACTGATCCTTTATTTGGGCAGAGCTGATATTAAGATCATTATTTAATAAATAGATTGTTTTATTTTATTTTAATGTTTTTAATGAATTGTTTTTAGTGTTGTTAGCCGAGAGTCTAAATAAATAATAAGGCAATTAGAAGCCTATGGCCTCCTAATACATTAATTTTATTTGAAGAAGCAAATATATAATTTCACCTGTCTTTCTAAAATACACGTGATGTTTCCTGGTAGAGGACTAATCTTTTGGGCTCTCAGAGAAATGTAGAATCAGTTTTAATGTAAAATTGGCTGATAAATAGAAATGTTTGTAACAAGTACAGTATGAGATGTCAAGAACTCTCACTACATAATGCATTGTGCATTTAAGAAAAAGGTAGAAAAAAAGCACTGTACCCATTAGTTGAATTTGGTGTTTTTAAGCTGTAAGAAGCAATTGCAGAAGGTAAATTCTCATTATGCACATGAAGTGCATGGATCTTTCTAACAATGGAATCAAGTTCTTTCCAGTTTAGATAATACATCATCAGAGTGAACTGATAAATAAGGGCAGTCTGAGAAAAAAAATCAGTCTGTTGTAGTGAATAGTGGAGAAATCCTCACACAAATTCAAAGCAATTTTTCTATGACAGTTTTGATACCTTTTCAGTACTAGTGTTCAGACTTTATGCACATCTGCATTTCCTGAATTGTGAAAAATAGTCTCACAGATGTAGATTATTCTTTGTTAGTGCAATGCATCTTTTTCATATTTCCTTCTATTTAACATTTTTTAAATGGCATTCTTCCTATTTTTTTCATGGCAAGAAAGACTACTCTGCATTTCAAAAGCCAATTTTTTTTTAACTATCCCATTTACACTTTGACAGATTAGTTAGGACTTGAATTACACTTACAGACTTGCATATATATATATATGCAGGATTTCTGAATGGATTAGTAGGCACTTGAAGAAACACATATGGACATACTGTATATAAAAACTTTCTAAATGACTGTATGCTTGAATGTTTGCTTTCATGGTAAGCCATTTTGTCTAAGCTATTTTAGTGAACCATCAGTTCTCTTCAAAATAGAGCACTTATGTGGAGAGGCCTATAATCAACAACAAACTGGAACATTTTAACTGCTGAACTGACAATTAAAAATTGGCATTGAAAATTGGTATTGTCAGCACAGCAATACACATGTGAATCCAGTGCACTGAAGGAATGGAAAATAAAGGTCTCCAAAATCCCCATGTGAACATGTAATGGGAATGCTGCATTTGAAAAAAAAAGAGGGGTAGTAATAAAATGCAACAAAGTATAACAAAATAAGCACAGTCAAATATTTTAGGCCATAAAAATGTGGTATAAATGGCATTTATTGAAACATGTTAATAGATATAATAATAAACTTACTTTATCTTTATTCAGTTATTCACAGCACATATTTACTACTGTAAAATACACACGTGGATTTAATTGCAGTAAAATGATATCATAGTTCTTATCATAATGCTCATGACACATACCATTTTCATTAGGAACTCCTACCAGAAAACAACTGATGCATATAGCTTTCACTTTATACAGAAAGAGCAGATTTCTTTGATTCAAGGAAGTTGTTGACCAGAAATGGCCAGATGTCCAGCAGTTTGAGTGTGATGAGTGAGCCCCTGTCACTTGCCTCTAGCTCCTACTCACCCAGTCGTTTGAAAGCATGCAATATTGTGAGTAAATAAATGGGTACTACTTTGGTGGGAAACCAGCTGCATGAGGAGAAGTAAGAACTGGTGCTAGACCTGCCCAGTTGTGAGATAAGGCTGGATGTGAGGTGAGACTAGAACAGTGGGGCAGCAGAGGGAAGTTTGAATGCTGTTAGTTGGGGGGGATAACTGTAATTGTAATAGTTAATATGATTGTGAGCCATCAAAAGTCATTGAGCATATAAATATGAGTAATAAATAAATAAACTGTGTCTAATTCTCAAAGACTGCCAAGGCAAGTCCCTGCAATTTCTTGGTAAGGTCTTTCAGAAGTGGTTTGCCATGGCCTCCTTCCTAGGGTTGAGAGAAAGTGACCAGCCCAAGATCATCCAGCTGGCTTTGTTCCTAAGACTGGACTAAGAACTGACAATTTCCTGCTATATAGCCTGATGCTTTTACCCCTACACCAAACTGGCTCTCAAATGTACATGCTTTAAGAAGAAAATCTACTTCAAGAAGTTATGTTCATTATAGATAAGAGGCCTGAGAAATTAAAAGTGACTTGACAAAATCCAATTGTGATTTTTAGACTTTGTAATAGGTTGTGTTTCTATTGTTATCAACCTCCACTAGAGTTCTAACTCTGTAAAATCTACTAAGTCTCTTTCTGTATGATATGACACATAAACACATATACAGATGTTAGTAGAGAGATTAAAAAACTCATATATTATTAAAGTCATATTTACATTCTGATCTGAAGATTTTTGAGTTTTGAGTTTTTTTATCATGATTTGGGTGGATGGTGGGTAACCATATAATTCTTAAAATAAAGTACATATTTTTCCTGGATTTCCAACCCTTATACTGCTTTGGTGGCCTGTTGTCCTGTACAGACACTAATTGAAGGTCTCATCTGCTTCTTTTACCCTACCTGCATTTTTTTAAATGAAAGAAATAGCAAAAAGTTCCTATCATTTGGGCTAGAAGGAGAATGTGGCAAAACTTTTATCCACTGAGTTAAAAATAAATCTCTGTTTAAAAAAGCCAGGTCTATTGTTTCAAATAAGTCCACTAGCTTTTTACCATTTTAGTAATGAAGTTGTAAAAAGAAATGGCCATGAAAGGCAGTAATTAGTAGAGAGGAAGTTTTCCTATGACTGCATACAGTTACCAATTAGAATGGAGGTGTTTGCTTAAAATGAAATAAGCCCTGCAAGTGAACTGAGCTTTATACTTCAGCAGGCATAAATGAGATAACACTAGTTTTTTTTTTTATCAGAAAGAATTGAGTGGAGATTGCCTTTCCAGTTATCATGGACAGGAGACAGAATTGTATGTTCTTGCCCTCCAGAATTGGTCAGCAGGGTATATGCAGTAGAACAATTTCTCATGTGGATCAGCCCTCCCACAGTTTGCTTAGGTAAACAGTGATAAATGACAGGAAGCAAGGATTTGGTGATTTCTGTTAACTGCATTTTGAATTATATAGGTGGACATGGCAAAAAAAAAATTCAGGGAAGGAAACTCAGCAGACCAAGTATAAGGCCAAGTTAATGCAAGTGGGAACATAAGTTTTAAAAGAAAGAACTGAAGATCTGAAAATAATAAGCAAGCTGATACATGGATTTAAAATAGCCAACTTAATCTGATTTTAGACTTCAAGATTACTACATTATGAGTATAGCATATTGTTACATATGGCAATATTCTTATTTTTTTTATACACTAAGAGTAACAACTATACTTTTGGTATCCATTTGGACAATCTGTTTTTTGATTCCTGATCTGATGCTGATCCAGAAATAGTCACCATATTTATTTGATTTCTTCCTGTAGTTTCAGATTTCCTCTGTTGCGCAACACATACTATTTGCCTGACATCAGAATTCTTTGATTATTACCATTTGATTAAATGGATCAGAAGGAAGCTCTTTGAAAGAACTCTCATTTAGACCATGCAACTGCTTCTGCCAATTTTGATTCTTTGGTTGTTTTTAAGGGCTTCTTTCTAATTGTTGCTGTAATTCTTTAAAATACCTAGACACATCCATGCCTCCTCACACCCTTAGCAATTAATTATGGAGCAGGATTTTATATCAGGGTTTGAGAAATAAAAAAAATAAACATATCATGAATTTGACAGCTCTATATTCAAAAGAATATTTGGACCTGTATTGAAAAATAATCTGAGCTGTTCCCATTAGGAGATGTGGAATGCACTCACTTCATTTGCATGTAACTGGGTTAAGTGTAGAGCCCAATGTGTTTTGCAAATAATGTATACTATTTATTTATTTGATTGATTTCTTTTGTCACCCATCTCAACAAAGAACTCTAGGCAGCATACATCATAAAACACAAAACAACTATAAAAATAGTGCAAAATAAATGCATACAACACCAATAAAACTTGTAACTATGAATGTTAATACAGCCAAAAAATAGGGCTTTTAATACACCTGGGGCCTCAGACCTGGGCACACAAGCAAGTCTTTAGTTTTGCAAAAGGCCAGCAGGGTTGGGTTCATCCTGAGAGTTGAAGGGACAATATTCCAGAGGGCAGATGCTCCAGCAGAAGAGACACATCTCCTGCCTCCCGTCAGCCAACATTTCTTGGCTGATAGGACCCACCACATTCCAACTTGCCTGACTAAATTGGATAGAAATGACTGGGAGAAGACAGTTCTTAGATAGCTCAGTCTCAAGCCATGAAAGGCTTTTAAAGTAATAACCAGCATACTGAATTATATCTGAAAATACACTGGCAACCAATGCAACTAATGAAGCAGTAATATTACATGTGTCAAATATCTGACATCCATTACTACTTAAATAGCTACATTCTATACCTCCCA
>JANHZU010001527.1:99153-110370 GCA_032468055.1 Acrochordus granulatus | reverse complement strand
GAGACACTCTTTGTCTGGCTCCTCTGATGAGACCTGTCCAGTATGGTTGAACCTCTGGCAGAGCTCTCATCTTCACTTGAGCACACAAGCCCCCCAACCACAGCATGGTGGTGCCTCACTGGGGGGGTAAGAATAGTTAGCAGTACATAAATAAATAGAATCATATTTGTACTATATCTGATTTGTCGAAACTTTGAATCCAGGTTGGAGGGGAAAAATAAAGTTTAATGAAATCAATTCAATTTTAAAAAATGAAATGTATCACTTCTTACACTTAGATATCTGGATGACTCAAAAGAGAATCTAAAAGATAACATTTTTGTTCCACTGCATACAACAACCTATTCAATTTTGTGTTTTAAAGTTATTTACTTGTATAAAAGTATCAGAGTTACTAAAGAGGAACAAACCCCCCTGAATAAAATTGAAATTGACTTGCAGGTAGACTTAAAAATGATAGCTTATAAGAAAGAGATGGAAATAATAGACGTACAAATGAAACTGGATAATGATTTAATAATTTCGAAAGACATCAAAATAAACTGGAAAAATATTTTGGAAAGGTTTTTTACACTGAATTTACAAAAGGGATTTTGTGAGATGGGTGGCATATAAATTAAATAAAATTAAGATTTGCTGATGTTGCCACATTGGAATTATAAAAGGTGACAAAGATGCAAAGAATTTTGAGAGAAGAGACAAGAGGGTATGAGAAAGCACACATTAAGAACTTTTTTTTTTTTTGCAGAATCTAAAGATCTAAAGTAGAAAGAAAAAATAATATAAAATCAATTTATTTGATTACGGTTAAAATAATGAGTTGCTACTTTGGTAATATTGAATGACTGGGACTGGATAATAATGTCTTAAAATTTGTGTTTATTTGTTGTAGTTGAAGATTCAGAATTATGTTATTTTTTCTCTTATTGTTGCATTTTTATCCATGTACTTTTATACATTATGATTTATTGTTATTTCTTGTTATATATGTTATATCTTTACATACTTCTGAATTGAAGTATACACACATATATACACAATATATACACACACTTATATTCACTTATTTTTTAGGTTTTATATCATTTTCTGGCTTTATGGTTATAATAATTTATTGGTAAGTACTGTGTCATTGTTGGCTGGAAATAGAAAATCTCATTGTTACCCTTATCTGGATGCTATAGGAATTTTTTTAATGCAAAACAGCAAATCAGAATGCACCCTTTGGGCCAAGAGATTAGTAGAGTTTGTGCAAGTACGAAAAATGAAAGGGAAACCCAGCTGCTTCTATGCTGCTTACATATAGGAATTACTCATTTGTAAAATAAATAAATTGCAACTAGCTGGGATGGCGTGCATTTAGCAGTGATATTGACTGTGACCAGAATTAAGCCCTTATCTTGGTGTATCAAGATATCATTGGATATCTGTTGGTTTGCTTAAGAAAACAAAATGAAACAGGAGCAAAAAGAATATAAAGCTTATTCAAGAAGATTCAGCTGGAGGATGAGTCACAAGTAGTATTTTAGGCAAAGCAAAATTTTGCCTCATTAAGTAAGCAAACAAACAGACTAAATTGCTAAAACAGCTATAATTGTTTCATTGTTTGGGCTCATTGCAATATAATAGAATGCACTCCAAAAGATAGAGGCCTATTTTAAAATCATAAATGGAAGATAAAACAGTAGTAAAATATTATCTGCACTGAGAATTACAGATATTGAAATTAGCTTTGTGTTAACTTGGTGCAGGATTTCAGTCTATGCATCAAAAAATATCAGACTTTGTCGAAATATGAAGGAATATTTTAATGAATAAGATGAGTTTAAATCCAGAATGGATTAAGATACGCATCTATATTTTTGTTGTTGTTGTTGTTGTGTGTGTGTGTGAGAGAGAGAGAGAGAAAGGGAGGGAGAGGGAGGAATTATTTATTTTTCTTCTTCATGCAAAAATTCTCCTTAGACTAGGATTGGTTAAAGCTAATTGTTGCACAGTACAATTCTGACCAGCTATGATTTTCTACCATTGGGTATAATTTCCTATTATATGATACTTCTTGATTCTTTTTAAAATGGAGATTTCAAAGAACGCGCTTAGAAATTTCTGCATGAAAATCGTAAGTTTTAATTCCTTTCAAATACTGCAACTGAAAGGGTCACTAAATTGATAAAGAAAAGAGGGATTAGTCCAGAGTCACTGTGTAGCCACAAACATACTAAGTCCAATCCCTTCTGATTGCCATTAAACCTTAACTAGTGCCAACAAGATTCTGACAGTTACTTGAAAAGATTTTTGTGTATAGGTTTTATCAATAAAATATTAAATTATCTATATTAAGATTCAAACAGAAAACAAGATTTAAACAAACATAATTTTCAGAACAAAATGGTTCTTCAGGTAAAAGTCAACAATAAATAGTCAGTACTAAATACTTGCCACTTCAGTCTAAAGAAGCTGTTTTTTCTGCTTTTTCCTGTTTTTGAATACTGCATAAAAATTCCCTATATTTTCTGGTTGTATTCTAATAGACTGAGGCAGTCTATATATATATATATATGACTATATATGGTCATTATATTATTGCTAAAACAACAAATCTAATAATGGCCGAAGACTTTTGCACACACAAACACCCCATGCATGCATGCAAAGGGAATGAATATAAACTTAAATGTTTTGATCTCATTGCCTTCTTATAAGAGACTGAAAATGAGTGAGGAGGACTAGGATGAAATCATATTTTGATGATATCAAGAATTGAATTTGGAAAAAATGGACATGGAAGATAAGAAGATAAGAAATAAAAGAAATTGGAATAAAATTAGAATACCTGTAGAAAAAAATTATAAGTTCTGTGTGAAAATTTGTAAAGTATTACTGGAGGTTTTCAAGAAAAAAATTGGACAACCATTTAACTGGGATGGTATAAGGACTTCTGCCTTGGGCAGGGGATTGGAGTAGAAGATTTCCAAGGTCCCTTCCAGACCTATGATTCCATGGAATCTAGAATGGGATGATGAGATTGAATTTGTACAAGGAAAGAAAAAAATAAATATGTTGGAATCTGATGGAAGAATTAGAGAGTTCTAATACCAGCTATGCCCTTAACTACATTTATACATTTCCTGATGAGAGAACTTCCTAAACAACAACTGCTTGGCTGTCTAGAAGTTGTCTGAGGGTGTGTTACAATAGGAACTAATACAGGTCACAGACAGCACTTGAAGGAGCTTATTCTAAACAAATAAACAAATTTAAACAAATGAAAGAGTTTATTCTAAATGCTGAAATACTTATGGAAATATAATAGTATGAGCTAATTTATCAAGTGAAAATATAATTTACAAAACCTAGTATGACTACTACATGAATATCTAACATCATTCTCTAGTGTATATCCTTAGCCTGGTAGCCAATACTGTGAGCCTTTGTTTAGCACTCTCTAGGGTTTCTGATGGAGTCAGGTCTTTGTATTTTTTCAGTAGCTGGGTCATATCCTTCTGTAATTCCACCAGCTGGGTCATATCCTTCTGTAATTCTACCAGCTGAGTTGCTTGATCTTAGTCCCTAACCTCACTTTCTTGTGTTTGTGTGTGTGTGTGTTTTATGTACTGCTAGTCTTCTTCATCACGTAGCTAAGCATCTCTAGGATTTCTGAAGCTGTAATGTATACCACTTCATTGATTTGAGTTATGGTGATAGTAAGGATTATTGTGAGAGCTTTATTAGAATCTTATTATTACTATTTGATTGTACTTCTCACCTGAGCCTTGGTAACTAATCTTGAGGATTGACTGGAGCTAGTTTATCCATGATCTTATGCCTCATATCAGATGCTGTACTCTGTAATGGGGATGATGATAATGATGTTCCAGCTTCAGGTGTTGGCTGCACAACCAGTTGTTCTTCTGGGTCTTCTTGAATTTGAAATGCAATATGTAGTTGGTCTATCTCAAATTGTAACAGCAGCTTCCTCTTCACTGTATTATTGAAGCATTGAGTAACTAGCTGTTTCTTAGTTAGTGAGGATGAAGGTCTTCTGTCCATCCACAGTTCTCTCAAACATTTCATATATCCACTCTCATTTGGTCTGCTGTTGTAATAGCATTCTATCTGTTCCAAGTTCTCTTGTCTTGTCCAATGTTTGGTTGTTCCAATAGCCCACTTATCTTCAAATTGTCCTGGTTGTCCCACATCTGATATGGACTTTGTTAATCTAAGTGGTGCCTGAGCTGGCATAACTCTCCTAGTTCATATCACTTTAGTATTTGAGATAGGCAGGTGAAGCATTAGGGAATCTTTGCCTAAGACAAGGTAGATACCATCCAGGACTTAAATGCCAGTCTTCTGCTTCCAAGGCAGCACTCTAACCACTATATTATCCAGCTGACAAGATTTCAGAAGTGATTTTCCATTGCCCTCTTCCTAGGGCTGAGGGAGAATGACTGTTCAAAGATCATCTTCAAGCTGCTTTAAGACAGGACTAGAACTCACAAACTTCTGGTTTCTAGCCTGGTGCCTTAATATGCGGACAGTGCCCTCTTTCTCTTTCTTTCTCTCTCTCTTTCCTATATGAAAAGCTTTCCTTGATTACCTTATCCTTTCTTGAAAGCATTATTAAATAATAAATAAATGAATGTCAGCTTCAGTGATGAAAAAACTTCTTCAAGGATCTTCAACTGACCTACTTTCCATCTGCTGTTTGTTTATTTCAGCTTTGGCTTTTTAATATACCAATTTTCTCCTAATATGACACAACCTTTTATCCTATTTTTCTGTTCTACTTAATAATTTTATTTATTATTTATTTTAATAGCTTCCCTCCCACAGTTACTTTTTCTCTTGCTATTGTCTACCATACTATTTATTCTTGTTGCCTATATTTTTAATCTGCAGCTTGAGGCTGACAACAGAGAAACTTACAAATGTATTAACTGCAAATATCTGGGGGTATTAAGCCTTCCCCGTCAACAAATATATATTTGTAAATTTTATTGTTCTAAACTTAGATCTTTTTTATGCTCCTATTAAGAAACAAATAAACAAATGAAACCCTGAGCAATACACGCACTTTAAAAGTAGCATTGGCTTTCTCATTAATTTTAATATTGTTTAAAAAGGAAATAATTAGGAACATGATACTGCTACATTTTAATGTCAAAAGCAGCAATGAATTAGTTGTACAGATTTATGTAAAATAAATGATAAACAGAATTGATCATTAATTCATTTTAAAATGGCTTCATAAGAATTTTTTTTCTCCAGGAAATACAAATCTTTGTTATGCTCCCCATTACTTGAACTTCCAAGGCATTTATTTAATAATAAGTTGTTGATCATGACAGGTGAACAAGAAAAAGAGGATGACCAGAAGCAAGGTAGATGGACATAGTGGAGATAAATGCATCCTTGGATATTCTGAAATTTTACTAAATTTACTAAATACATTTTAGTAATGTAGAAATGTAATGTAGGATATTGTAAAAGGTAGGGTCATATGCTACTGATAAGGACTGACTGTTTTGAATGCTTTTGACACAGTTTGATCATCATGCTCATATTCTTCTTTGCAGATCTTTAATATAGACACTATATATCTAGTCAATATATAATTGTCCACATCTCACCAATCTGGAGATACATGCAGTATTGAGACACCAATAAGAAGCAGCTTGACCAATAATTCAGTTAGCCAAAACCATGATGGGTTGCAGTGGTCAAAATTTATTAGTCTATCTAGGAATGGCCATGTTACATAAAAAACAAATTATTTTGAATGTAAGATGAATAAATAGTAAAGGAACATATGGGCCCATGAACTTGGATGTATATAAGGAAGTGTAAGAAACTTGTCTGATATTGTGGAATAAAATAGTTAATTACCAAAGGATTTAAGGTGAAGGATTAATTATGAATGAAAAGTCTACTCTAAATTTTTATAGGTGCATATGAAAGTTGGAATCTGTGGGAAAATAAATGCCATGTTATGTTATTCTGTATGAATGTGATCCACGGAGGTTGGGTTGTGGGGAGGAGGATATTCTGTTAAGTGGCATGAAGAAATATATGGGAATGAAATTGGAAATTAAAGAAAAAATGACTGGGCTATTTGAAAAGGTGACTATGAATATGAAATGTGATTGGTTGGTGAACATTTGCTTAGAAATAATCTGCTAACTTCAGATATATGGATTAGACTTCCCTATATAAAATTCCATTCTCAATCCAATGTGTCTTCATCAGTCTTGGATCCTATGCCAGAGACCTTGAAGTTTGAGGGTTCTGTGCAGTATTTTAGCTGTTCCTAGTCCTCCACACTTCTAGAATGAGAGCTGCAGTGTTTTCCTGGGAACTGTTAGAGCCACTCTCCCAGTGGAATGGATACAAACCCACATGCTTCTACTCCCATGGAGACCACTTTGGATTCTATTTTCCACACCCTCTTGAGTTCCTCCTCCAGGCACTGGTACTTCTCCAGCTTCTCATATTCCTTCTTCCTGATGTTGTCACTTGGCATCAGTATCTTTATCTTTACTGCTGTCTTTTGATCCTTATCTACTACCACAATGTCTGGTTGATTGGTCAGGACCTCCCTGTCTATCCTGTGGAATAAGTCCCACAGGATCTTACCCCTGTTATTCCCCATGACTTTCTTCAGAATCTCCCATCTAGATCTGGGGAGGTCTTGTAGGAGAAGAGGTGGCAGAGCCAGGGGGAGGGGTGAAAGGAGGGATTAGTCCAGAGTCACTATGTGGCCACAAACATACTAAGTCCAATCCCTTCTGATTGCCCTTAAACCGTAACTGGTGCCAACAAGATGCTGACAGTTACTTGAAAAGATTCTTCTGTACAGGTTTTATCAATAAATTATTTAATTGGAACCTTTAAGAGTGGACCTGATTTTTCATGCCTGACAAGTGTAGCCCATAGGTTGTGCAGATATTTCTGTACAGGAATATACATATATAATTAAGGATAGTCATTAAAATTTATTTATATATGTTATCATTAATATATATATATATATATATATAAATGGTAAAATATATAAATCAATTTTAATGACCATCCTTAATTATTCTTTGGTCTCTATATTAAGATTCAAACAGAAAATAGAGGGAATAAGTACACAAGATTTAAACAAACATAATTTTCAGAACAAAATGGCTTCTTCAGGCAAAAGTCAACAATAAAGGGTCAGTTCTAAATACTTGCGACTTTTGTCTAAGGAAGCTGTTTTTTCTGCTTTTTCCTGTTTTTGAATATTGCATAAAAATTCCCTATATTTTCTGGTTGTATTCTAATAGACTGAGACAGAATTATATATGGTCATTATATCATTGCTAAAACAACAGATCTAATAATGGTCTAAGACTTTTGCACATACACACAACATACACACACATCCCATACATGCATGCAAAGGGAATGAATACAAACTTAAATGTTTTGATCTCATTGCTTCTTATGAGAGACTGAAAATGAGTGAGGAGGACTAGGATGAAATCATCTTTTGATGATATCAAGAATTGAATTTGGAAAAAATGGACATGGAAAATAAGAAGACAAGAAATAAAAGAAACTGGAATGAAATTAGAATACCTGTAGAAAAAAATTATAAGTTCTGTGTGAAAATTTGTAAAGTATCTGTTTGTATACCACCAGAGCTTACAACTCAGCAATTTATAGTAACACTATTTTAAAAACTAAGGGACAAGAAAAAGTAAGTAGCAATAAATTAAGTAAGATAAACCATCTCTGTCACAAATAATCACAAGGGTCAATCCACCATTGAAGCACACTAACTTTCAAAAGATTTTACTTCTCATCTATAAAGACACCCAATATCCTTAACAGAAATTAGCATATTTGATAAGCTATTTCTTTCTAGTGAGGAAGCCCTGCAGGTACTTAAGTGTCAAGCCCAGTAGTATCTTAAAAAATAAAAGGAACATTTTAAGAACACCAGTTATGTTGACCAGAAATGGCCGGCACTCTGGCAGTTCGAGTCACAACTCTGCATGATGGGGCGAGGTCCCGTCACTTTCCTCCAACTCCTGCCCACCCAGCAGTTTGAAAGCATGTAAAAATGCAATTAAATTGATGGGTACCTGTTCGGAGGGAACTGGCCGGCGGTGACAGGAATAGCATGGGACTCGCCCATCCCAGAGGCATAGCAGGAGCCTTGGAGGATGCCCCAGATGTGAACATCACCAGCCAGCCAAGGGGGGGCAGGGTTAATAATGTATTGTATAATCGCTAATCTTTGTAAGCTGCCAAGAGTCTTTGGAAATTGGAGGCATAGAAATGTGATTGTAAATAAATAAAATAAATAAAAACATTTTGTATTACTTTCAATATACTATAAGAAGCTAATTCAGCATCTGCAACGTAAGTGTTATATAGCTATGGCTCTCATTTGCCAGCACCTTCACTGATTCTGAGCTTCAAAAGTAGCTTCATATAGCATGCAGCACAGAAAAGTCCATCTTTGTGAGGATAATAAGGGTGTGAAATCATTATTGCCAAGTCCTCCAGTCCAAGATTTCAGTTGGGCACCAGCCAAAGCTGGCTGAAGGACCTCTAACCATAATTCTGAAACTGAATTAAAATTGTCCATATAATCTCCTTCTTCTAGGGTACTCTATAGCTTAGGCCATACTACCTTCATTAGATGGCTAGCTTTTTTGAATATTGAATTATAGCATCTTTCCTACAGTGACTCTATGACATAATATCATAGTGATTTTATCATGGTTTTACCCTAAATTAGTATTTTATCTTGTTTACTGTATTGCTCACAAATTTTATATACAGTGGAACCTTGGATTCTGAGTACCAAAGTTAATGAGTGTTCTGCAAGACAAGCAAAATTTTTAATAAAATTTAACTAGGTTAACAAGTGAAAACTTACAAGACAAGCATTGCACAATGAGCTCACATGGGAAATCTCACAACTTGAGCTGTGTAAAAAGTATAAATTAAGTTAAGTGAAACTAGTAGTGTTAGTGAAAGTCATTCAAGAGAAAGAACTCCTGAGATTCAAATTCCAGATTTTCCTTCCAACCAATAACCCTCCTCCTCCTCTCCTCCCTCTTATCCCCGTCATGCCAGCCAGGACTTTTTTCAAAATGTACGAAGATTGGCCCTCCATCTTTCCTGTCACACACACACACAGGCCTCCTAGCTCTGCATCATCCTGCCCATCTGTTCTCCCCCTCTCATAGCCATAGGCAGGTTATAATGATAAGAAGCATTTCCAAACCACCCAGGAAAGATATTACCAAGGGAAAAGGGAAAAGGCTGTTTTGCCCTCGAGTGGCGGCAGTGAATCCTCTCAATCCAACAGGGGCCACCAAGACAGCACCCGGCCTAGCAGCAGCCAATGGCCAGAATCTACTTCAGAGTAGATCGATTGCAGCTGCTTGGGAAGGAGCAAGGCAATAAGATTAATACTAAAAGCAACAAATTCCTCCCAGGAAAACCAGATAAACTTCCTAAGAACTATACAGAAACAAGAGAGAACAGGACTTCAAGTCTAGCTGGAAATTCTCTTACATAATCCAAGGGAACATCAAGAACCATCACCCAAATTGAACCACAGTCATTTTCTCTGCCTGGCTAGGATTGGACCCTTGGGGACCCCTGCCTCAAAATCTTCAGCAAAAGTTAAAGTGCTGGTTAATTTGTTTTATTTCTACTTTATATTGTGTATGAATCATTGTTATTTGTTTTGGATATTAGGGACAATCATTTGTACATAAAATACCTTTGAAAATTATTTTTATATGAATATTTTTGGGTGTGTGGAAGGATCATCCGACTTTACATTATTTCCTATGGGAAGATTCGCTTTGGTATACAAGCATTTTGGATTAAGAGTACTCTTCCAGAACAAATTATGCTCACAATCTAAGATTCCACTGTATACATAACTGCTGACATTTTATTTAAAGTTATATTTGTATTGTATGTATAATGTGTATAATTAGCTCTGTATATCAGGGATTGTGTGACCTCTATAGATGTTATACGATAGATAGACAGACAGACAGATTCTTTGCATTCTTCCCTAAAGAAATGAAGATTGGAAATACAAAAACATTGTTTCGTATTGCTGGATCCAGGGAAGGCTTCTTTAAAGAAGGCATGGCACACAGAACTTGTGCCTCCTAGAAGGAATCCCTCCTTTACTTCTTGGATCTGGCTCATCATATTGGCATCCAGAGAAACAGGAGGGCAGCTATATTAATGTGATACCTGACTGACTGAGTGACTGGCTGACTGAATCTAAGCCACTTTACTCCCTTCTTTCAGAAAGCAATTGAAGGTGTACTTCTGTAGGATAAGAATTACTTTTAGAGCAGGTTGTTTTGTAAGATGACTTTGTTTTGCATTGCTTTTAGATTAAACTTATTTCATATTTTATAATTATTTTATGGTTTTACAGAATAAGGCTTATACTGAATAACTTGCAAAGGTATTGCTAACTACTCAGAAAAAAAATATTTCAGAGATAGTTTATCAGCATCTTATTGAAAAAATGCTCCAGAATGTACATATAAAAAACATAGGAATTTTGAATTCAGAAGGATCAATATCTAGAACTTAACATGCTGAATATCATAGGAACAATAGAATTTCCAAACTGCCTTTGCAACTTTTAGATAACAAAACAAAACAAACAAAAGAAAAAAAAATCCAAACCTAGTTTTGCTTGGAACCATATTTATATTACAACAATATTGGAATAATTATTAGGCTTTGGGGTAAAACTTGAATTAACGCTTAATTACCAGCATTTGCTGATCATTCTTCAAGAGAATATAAAGTGGAATTTATTACCTTACAACCAAGATTATAGTCAAGGTTAGATAGCTGCAAGCATTTCAGTAAGCATTATTTTTTTTCTTATGATACTTCTATATCCATTATTATATTTCTGTTCACATATCAAATAAGTAACAATGAGTAAGAACAGCATTATAATTATTTATCCAGAAATAATAAAGTTGGTTATTTCCTAGCATTTCTGCTAATATAGCAGTAATCAAAATAAAGAGAAAAAGTATTCTCAGTAATTGAAAAAAATCAATTGGATACATTGCTGTTTTTCAGATAAGCACTATCTTCGAAAATCCAGATGGATACATCGTTTCTCTATTTTTTCCTTATTCTTCCTGCTTTCTGAGTTTTCAGAGATTTCAAATGCAA
>JANHZU010001527.1:21126-32221 GCA_032468055.1 Acrochordus granulatus | reverse complement strand
TACATCTCCTTCCCAGGTGACCCAAGTGATGCTGTCCTGGCCCTGACTTGGTGCCTGGAGGCTGTTCAGGGCTGGATAGGGAACAACAGACTTCGGTTGAACCCTGGCAAGATGGAGTGGCTTTGGGTGACAGGGGGTCCAGGTCCTAGGACATTTCCATCCTTATCTCTTGATGAGGTTGCACTACCCCAGTTAGACCCGGTGAGTAACTTGGGGGTTCCCCTGGACTTGCGACTCCTGCTTGAAGAGCAAGTAGCAAGTGCAGCCAGGAGAGCCTTTGCACAGCTTCGTGTTGTGCGCTAGTTATGCCCTTTCTTGGACCAGGAGTCTCTACACTCAGTCACTCATGCCTTCGTCATCTTGATCCTGGATGCTCTCTACAAGGGGCTTCCCTTGAAGAGTATCCGGAAATTGCAGCTGGTGCAGAGTGTGGCTGTGTGGATGATTTTGGGGGCCAAGAGATCAGCCCACATAATACCTTTGTTCCGCTAGCTGCACTGGTTACCAGTGTGCTTCTGGGTACAGTTCAAGGTGTTAACATTGACCTTCAAAGCCCTTCATGGCATGGGACCAGGCTATCTGAGGAACCGTGTACCCCAATGGGGAGTTCCCAACCCACCAGAAGCAGCAGTGGAGTCCTTCTCCGGTTCCTGTTGGCTAAGGAATTTTGGCTGGTGGGGTCTAGGAGAAGAGCCTTCACTGCTGTGGCTCCTACCCTATAGAACATCTTGCCCCTCGATCTGAGGGCTGTCCCCGCCCTGATGGCCTTCCAGAAGGGCCTTAAAACCTGGCTCTGCGAGATGGCATAGGGCTCCAGGGGCTCCATTATCATCATGGAGGTGGCTGATGGATTTTTCGCCATCCTCACCCCCCTTTTTATATGTGAAATCCTTTTAGCCCACCTCACTGGTCTGCTGAGATTTTTATTTTATTTTAATGTGTTGTTTTAAATGTTTTTAATGAATTGTTTTTAGTTTTGTCAGCCGCTGAGAGTCTCCGTGGCATTTCAGCGGCATATAAATTAAATAAATAAATAATACAGTGATCAGAGAAACCGATGGATGTGTAGTGGCATTTTTTATTAAAGTATAGCAATGATCCAGCATATTCTTGTCCCTAATGGGACAGCTGATATGGTATCTATATCTGGGAAGTTTATGAGTGAGATTTGTTCTGTTAAAATATCATAAGACAATAAGTAATGAGTCTGGATATTTTTGTTCTGTGCAAAATATAAGATCATTTATGCTCTGCAGTGCCCTACCAATAGAAGCCTGCAGAGGCACATAAATCCCAGCCAGGATAAAGAAGGCAAACTTGTGTGGAGAATAAAATAGTTTACAGTTAATGTAATGCCTCTAAGTCCATGTTTCTCAAACACTGACATTTTTACACCAATCATTGTTTATACAAAGCAAATACTATCTCCTCTCTTTTTCCTAGATGTCTCCATCTTCTGGTCTTCTCTGTGAATCTGGAAACCTGGAATCTGTATTGCTGTATTCAAAATAGTCTTGCTGAGCCATGTTTCTGTGAAACAAAGTAGTGCAGAGCATGTTAAATCAGCTTATGTCTGATTTATGAGCACAATTCATCCATTTTATTGCATAGTGAATGGAATTTTGTTCAGTGGATGGGTGGAAGAGATGTTTGAAATCCCCTCTTCTGTAGCCTTACTAGCACACTACCACATTTTCCTCTCTTTTTTTCCTCCCTTACCATTGCTTCCCCTTCTCCCTTTCCTCCAGCTGCTAGAAAAAGCTACTGCTCTTCCAACCAAAATGACCGCATAACTTGTCACTTCTTTTTCAAAACCAGGAGGAACAGGAGAAAAAACACTCATAGGAAGTCATCCAATGGCCAGGAGTTCATCTCTGGTGTATGTAATCTGCAAAGGGTTACAGAGAACTATAGAATCCCAACAAGAAATACCAAAAAGCAAAAAATAAAGAGAGCACTTCATTGAGTCTGTTGTCTGCAGTACTACCTTGAGGAATTTCATGGGAAAGGATTTGAATACCCGAGGAATTGCTTCTCATAGATCATTTCTGCTCATCCCATGTGATTTGACAGAACAGGTATGCTTCATGTCTCCTCTGTTAAGTAGTGTCACATTATGAGACTTAGAAAGCATACTTTTTCTGTTATTAGCATGTGCTCTTTGGAATAACATCTTAAATTTTACTTTATAGGTTGTTAAGCACTCATAAAAACCTTGGATTTTTCCCAAGCTCTGGGAGACATTGATGGTGTACTATACTTAGCTTTCTGATATTTTAGTCATATTTGTTGGATATGATACTGTGTTTCACAGTGCACTGCCCAGAGTCTGAGCTTAGATGGGTTGCCTGCATAAATAAATATACATCCTAACAAGAATATGTTTTCATTATTTTCCATTTGTTGTATGAATTATTTTTAGGCAAATCACCAAAAAAAAAATATTAATGTATACCTTTGTTCATCATATTTATAAACTGCCTTTTCAATAGGAAAAAAAGTAAATAGCACCCACTCACTCACCCCATTTTACAATCAGAAGATAACAAAATTCACCCGTGAGATTTATGGTCAAAATTAGACTTGATCCTGGGTCTTCCCTATCTAACATAATAACCACCCCTTCTATGCTGATTCTCCAGGATATATAGTATCTATGGAACCTCCATCTTATCACCCCAAAAATGTTCCATTCTTTCTTTGTATGCTAAATGTTCAAGTGTCAATAAACTAATTTCTAATCAAATTTGGTAATTTCTGATTAAAAGTAAAAGCCCTCGCCTTTCTGCCTTTGTAAGAATGTTCCTGGTCAAGGACTTCCATGGCAACAAATTATACAAATGGAAGTCCCTCTCTTGATTAATGTAAGCTGGCAGGAAACCACAAGGAAATTGCTGCCATTCACACCACTTGACCCACCACAATAAATCATCAGTAGTGCTACTAATATCAGAGAGTTGAATATTTTAGAAGAGCAAATCTGGAAAAAAAGAGCACTCAATCCTTGGAATCCAGGGTCAGGAACATTGAATTCATTCAAGCAAGCCCTTTTCTTGATTTAAGTTCTGTCTGAGAGCAAGAAGCCAAACAAGAGCTCCAAAGCCTTAGTTAGAAAAAGCAACACTTAAAAATGCAAAGTGGAATTAAAGGACTCTGAAGAGTTTCACTGAAGTCAAGATTTTTCTAAACCCTTTAAAGATTTCGATTTGATTAGAGACTTATGAAACTATGGAACAGGCCTAGAAAGGCAATTTCAAGCTATAAAAAAGGGAAGAATTGAATTCCTATGTCCAACAGCCCTCTTCAACTGCATGACCCATTGAATAATTTATTTAAATGTTGACTTTCTGTTTGAGAAGAATCTCAAGGCTGGTGTAGTTTTCTGCCACTTTGAGGCAGGAAAACACCACACGCAGAGACACAGACACATAGTGAATGTGTAATATGGTTCAAGAACATTTTAGAAAACAAAACAAGAAAAGTTTACAACCTTCCTCATTTAAAACATACACAATTATGAAAAAAAATCTCTTTATCCAATAACATAATAGTTGTACAAAGGATTTCAATTTTACATACAAATGTTGAGATTTCAATAAATCTAATAAGCTCAAGTTATTTCAGATAGAAACAAATAGAAGCAGAGGTAGTGAATGTGACTTGTAGGCCAGTTATCTCTCCTCCTTCTCCTCATCCCAATATTCTTCCATTATATGAGTTTACTACTACTGTATATATCAATAAGCAGATAGCTGCTTTTCAACTATACTGTTATTGTGTATTCCTGTCAAAAGTACTTGACATAATTGATATATTTTTGTCTCCAAACAACTTTGGAAAATTGAACTGGTGAGTAAAGATCATTGCCTTTCAAGAATTTACAAATAAATAATCTAAAAAAATATAGCACTATATGTTATTATGATATTATTGTTAGGGAAACGAAACAACAGTCAGCATTAAAAACATTCCTCTTACATCCCTCCTCCAATTTTTAACTCTTTGTGCCCCTTCATTGCATAGGTTTTAATTAGAAGTACAATTCATTAAATTTAATTCATTAAATTTATATGCATCCAATTCCCAGCAATTTACAAACATTTAAAAATGTAGAAAAATGCAAACACATAAAAACAGCAGAAGGAAAAAGAACAATGATGGCAAAGTAAACGAAGACAGAGATAAACAAGGAAAGGAAGAAAAGATAGTAGGATTTTCAAAGTGATAATTATTTCATCATGAAAATTGTTACTTCCCAATTTAACTGTTATTCAGGTTTTTCATCATGCACATCTATCTTTGAAGACAAAAAGAGAGACACTGTCCATCATAAAATTAATATATAATTTAGTCCAGATATTATGAATTTTTGAAAGCAGGTTGTGGACATACCTATAAAATTGCTATTATGACATCAGATATTATCCACTCATAATATTGTATGGCTGGAAACTAAAGGACGTCCTTGACCATCTTATATGTAGCATCCTTCAGCCATTTCAGCAGTGCTATCATACCTCCCTTAGTTATCTATTTTCAGAACTAGTCCAGCTATTTCAAATGTTCTTCATACAATGTTTAGTGTTCTAATCATCTTGTTCCCTTTCTCTCAATTCCTCTGAATCTTCTTAAAGTACGATTGAACTGAACTCAGAATTTGAGCTAGGGTCTGACAACATTGAATATGGTAAAATAATTATTTTATGTGATTCAGAAAATATATTTCTTTTCCTGCAGTCTAAAATTACATTTATCTTTTTTCAACAATATCACACTGCTGACTCACAGTTAGTTGGAGGCCAAGTGCTATTATTTTTCCACAAGTATAATCACCCAACCAGTTGATATCAATTCATATCACTTTTTCTTCTTAAATAAAGAATGTTGGAATTATCTGATAAATTTCATAAGCTTTTCTTCTTTTTTTCTAAATCTAATAATAATAATAATTGCAAATTCAGTCTAAACATCTGTCTGACTGTGCAACAAAACATAATAATACTTATAACTCAGTAAAGCAGGTGGTCATGGGGCTTGTGTGCTCTGACATGGCTGTGGGGCTCTCAGGAAGATGAGAGCTATGTCAGAGGTTCAACCATAAATGGATGGTCTCATCATAACAACCAGATGAAGAGTATTTCTCTCATGACCAATATGGTTAGATGTAATTTGCACAAACCCATACCAAATTAGTTGTTACCCAATCAGCAGTAACCACACTAGGTGTTTGAATTCCTGAATATATGGTGACAAATGGATTACAAGACTCAGGACTGTTGACTGAGCAACCAGGACCATCAGTGCAAGATTACTGGAAGAAATGTTGTTTATCTATTAGAAATATTCTAAGTTTGAAAAGAGAAAAATAATCAAGAATGCACCAGTTGTGGAAACAACATCCAGGAATCAGAACCAGCAGAACAGAGGCTAGCAGATCAACACTGACTTATAAGTTAAAAATTAAGTATTTACAGAAGCAGAATTTAAAAGAACTACAAAGTTCTACCCAGGACAAAGAATTGAAACTGTGCCAGAAGTATCTCAGACTATAAAGGAAAACCAGGCAGAGTCAGCAGTAAAAGAAGCCAGCATAAATACTAAATTGTTTTCACTTCCAAACCATGCACCCTCTCTTCTACTTTCTCCTCAGAAAGAGCAAGGCCCTCTAATTAAAAAAGAAGAATTGAAAGAGGGAATAATAAGCATCTAGAACAGCAAAAACAACAATAACAACAGAATAAGTTTGCTTATATGAAAGCTTGTTCTAATGAAACAACTAGCACAGATATTAAAAGATGCCAGTATTGTAATATCAAATATAAGCACCAGCTCCCTGCAAGAAACAAACCAACTAATGTTCAGCCCAGCTGCGGTTATAACTGAATATCTAGGAATACCTTGAAAAGCAGAAAGAAAAAAAAAAAGCCAAACAGTGAACCACCAAAATGTAAAATTTGGCTGGAAAATAAGATTAGCATGCTAAAATCAGATGTAAGCAAGGTAGAACAGAGGAAAGAAAAGAAATTGAAGAATAAGAAGACCAAAGAATACCTGATCATGAAATATTATCTAGAAATAAAGAAGATTAAGGAGCACTAGAAATAATAAAATAGCAAATATTAGTTTTAGAAAAGTAGATCAACAGATACAAAGCTCAAATTCACACTACAGAAACAAATTTCCAATTTCAGTCCAGTTAGAATAGTTTCTACCAATCCATCAATGAAAAGACTGCAATCAACCAGTTAACATCTGACAAAATGAAACAGTGTAGTTCTGGGTGTAAGTATGGGGCAACCCAAAGAAATACAGCGAGAACATAACTTGGATGAAGGAGGTAGATAAAATAAAAAAGAAGCTGAAATAAAAGAACTTGTAATAGTGGAGAAAAAGGATAAGGAATTCAAAAATTGGTCAATACTAGATGAAGATGAACTGCGCAGCTTTTGATTGAAATATCTGACTGATCTACACCCCTCATTGCCAAGGAGTTTAACCACATACAAGTAGGTGAAATTGAAGGTTGGTTAATATCTGACAAAAACTTCCTGATAATGAAAGATCCAACAAAAGGGAAAGCATCAGGCAACTACAAGGCAATTACCTGCTTACTAATAATTTTTAAATTGCTAAGTGGTATGGTTGTTGATTCAGTCCAACAACATCGAGTTGAAAACAAGTTATTTCCACCTGAACATAAAAAATCTGCCTAATTAGCAGAAGAAATTGAATTTCTTCAATTTCAAGATCAGCTTGAAATTTCTTCAATTTCAAGATCAGCTCTTATGTGACAAGATAATTTAAAAAAAAACTGTTTAAGAGAAGAAATACCAACTCAAACATAGCTTGGATTGATTACAAGAAGGCATTTGACTCTCTGCCACATGTCTGGATAATCAAGTGTGTAGAAATAAGAGGAGACAATAGGAACATCACAGATATTTGTGCAGATATCAATAGCGCAATGGAAGACAGTTGCTGGCCAATGGTGATAGAATGGGAAAGATTAACATCAAGACAAGAAACTTTCAAGGAGGCTCATCACCAC
Organism: Acrochordus granulatus; assembly: GCA_032468055.1. Lineage (NCBI taxonomy): Eukaryota > Metazoa > Chordata > Lepidosauria > Squamata > Acrochordidae > Acrochordus > Acrochordus granulatus. The sequence goes on along the minus strand of JANHZU010001527.1, from coordinate 25,173 downwards.
TACTGTTTATCACTGCACTGTTTCCTCTGTCAGCTATACAGAACAAGTCAGGCTATGGCTATCAAACAACAACAAAAAATCTACTAGGCTATCCCATTTCCTTTACATGGATGATGTGAATGTATGGTAAAACACCATTCGAAATAGAATCCTGCTCAACACTGTCTGTATATACAGCCAAGATATTGCAATGGAGTTTGGACTGAACAAATGTGCCACCCTGATCTGGGGAAAAATAGTGAAAACTGAAGGAATCAAGATGCCCTATAGAAATGACATCAAGAGTCTGGATGAAGATAATCACTAAAAATTCATGGATACCCTTCAAGTTGACACACTGAAGACAAGAAGAAGATTAAAAGTGAATAAGAGAGATGTGAAGAAATACTTACAGTCTTGAAAGATTCTGTTTAATGTAACTTTACAATTAATGTAGTGCTGATGCTCCAGTCAAGCTTCTTGTCTCGAATACCTCAAAGAACTGACATCAGTATTGAAAAACTGAAGGTATTTCTCCCCTTCTCTTAGTTTCCAGAAAACTAGGAAGGGTTCCTTCTGAAACATGCCTATACATTTCCCTTACCTGAGGACTGAGCTGCCTCTGACCTCACTATTTCCTAGGTTCCCTCCTATCTCCCAAGTTTATTCCCACATACAATTATAGAATATACGTATATGTATCTATGAGTATGTATATACATATATACATGTGTGTGTGTGAACTCAACAAAAATATGCATAGAACTGATATTTATATACATAAGGACAATGTACAGGGAAAGCATTTCATTAGTTGCTTCGAAGTTTTATTTGGAAAATGATATTTTATCTGTATAATAAAAAAATTACATGTTCTGAACATTATACTAAATTTTAAAGTTCAAAACATTGCAAAGCACATTCTTGTAATCTCAAAGTAGCATAGCATCCAAATGCTTGCTACATCTGTTTTCTAATATTTAAAAATACAGTTTAGCTTTTCTGTGCCAGGAACCTCGTGTGCTTGATCTCACCTTTCTCCCATTTTAGAATATTCTTCCATCACCAGATAAAATTTGATTGGAGTTTGGCAAAATTCCTCCAAAGTAAGTAGCTTCGGGACTCCAGCCAAAAAGAACTCAACTTTTTCAACAAAACTGGTGCACTGCGGGCATTCATCAAGCCCTGAAATGACTAAGTTGATTTGTGTGCTGTTCAAATTCCTTTGAGGACATACTGTCTCTCATCAGTTTTTGTTAAGTACTGCACTGATCTTGGAAATGGATGTCTAGGTGGACAGCTGCCTAGGTTGCCATTAATACTACAAATAAATAAATGCTACAATTTCAAAAATTATTTACCAATGATCCTTAACTATCAAATAGAACTTTTCATCATAGGCCTCTCATGTTTCATCATTTGATAAAAAGAAATGGGAATGCTCTGCTAGAGTTATTATGAGATTGATCTTTAAAGCATTGTGCACCAAAGAACAAAGAAGATAATGATTCAAGATTTCTGCTAATTTTATGATCAAGAAATAACTTTCCTTCCTGCTACACTTCAGTTATCCTTTTCTCAACATTTTCTTTAAAATTCTCTTTAAAGGAGACTGATCTTCATTGAATTGCAAAGACTGGGAAATCCTTCAGGAAGATTGTCAGATAAAATTTCAGTATGGCCTTTGGATATATATAAATTACTCACAAAGTTGTTATTTATTGTCGACAGAAAAAATTGTGAATAATTTTCAAATTCATCTGAGTTCAGGGCAACTGAACATTCTTGAAGATTTTCTAGCAAGTTATTGCTAAACCAAATCTTAATAAGTAACTTCTAGAAAACATGATATTTTGGAATAATGATGAAAATACAAGAAAGGGAGAGAAATAAATATATGTAATTAAAATGTAATTTCCAAAATTGCAATCAAAACTATATTTAAAAAAGGGAGGGAGGGAAGTCCTGATTAAGTCTCCGGCTTTCTTTCCCTGAAGCTACAAATGTGGTGCGGGGGGTAAAATTCTAATGTAAAGAAATTCTGTGCAGTAAATTAATCTGTGACCTTTCACACCAATAATTCATTTTTGAGAACTTTTATGGAATATCTACATCTAGATAAGAAACTTTCAATAATTCAAGATAATTTAAGCATCTTGAGAATCACTCAGTTTCTTCATAGCAGTTTCCAAGGTTAAGCCAAAAATTGTTAAAAAGTCTTTATCCCTTGTTGCTTTGCCTTAAAATCAGCTTGGTGGAATGTTTTCAGTGTTGAAGGATAGATCTAGAAAAATATTAAGCCTCTTTCTTTCATATTTCAAATATGTTGGTATTTTGTTTATTAGAAATATTTGAATTGATCAGTCTCTGGAAAAATCCAATGATAATAGAATTCCTAGTCTGTGAAGGCCTGGACCTCAACAACACATAATGGGCCACTTCTATAGAATCAGTATACTCTGTGTGGAACAAATTTAAAAAAAAAAAACAATTTTTCACCATAGTAAAATTAAAGTCTCTTATTATTAAAATTATTGCTGATAAGAAAATGTAAGGCTACTCTTCCCTTCCTTCTTAATCTTGGATACATTCCAAACTTTCTGTTATATCTTGATTAATTAAGGCAGTAATTAGCATTTTTTTAGTGTCATTCAATCTTACCTTACGGTTCTTCTTCTGATTTCATGTCATCTCGTCTCGATCAATTTAGTCTTATCTTAAGGATCTGAGTTTAGTGAATTGAATATAGAAAGAATCTCAAAACTGCTTTCTTCACAAGAATCTGAAATAAACATAGCTCTCTATATATAATATCTCCATTTTGAACAGGACTCTCACTAAGGTTAGAAGAAATAGCTAATTTCTCACTTAAAGCCTTACTCCCCAGATGTACTACAATGTCTTTTGAAGCCAAGATTCTCTATATGTATGTTTGTTTGTGGTCATGTGTATGCAATAGCTTTCTGTGTTGGAGAAGTACGAGAAGATGGACCCTGCTTCTTAAATTTGCAAGGCATTTTCATTTTTCTAAAATATCAAAAGTGGCAAAGGAAGTTTAATTAGCATTTCAATTTATTAGCACTCTTCAAATACAGACCAACAACTGATTTTTGCAGATGATGGAGAAGAGAGAATAAACTGTGTTTCAGCACATTGCTATTTTGCTAGAAATCAGAAAGAGTGAATAATGTGAATTTTTAGGTTAAACAAATTTCTAGAAAATCAAGTCTTCAGTTATTACAATGTAAAGTTAGAGACCACAGTTAAGTTGAAAATGGCCCATTAAATCAATACCAATACCTGAAGCACGATTAGATATACAGAATATAATTCTTATGTTGTTATTTAGATTTAAATACTATGTTGATTCGTAGGGAATTTCATACAATGTTCTGCTAGATACCTAGTGTCCAGAAATTCAATACAGAAATTTCCTTTTTTTTAGAAAAGAAACAAGCAGGCAAGCAGATAGGGAAGAGAAATACTTGTTGTTGTTTTTTTCTGGGGAGAAGTGACAATTTTGCAACAATTTAAATAATTAAATAGTTTAATAGAACATGTTTTTATATTAATTTGCATTAGAGATTTCATTCAATGGACAATTAGCAAATACATCTAGAAAGAAAATACTATATTTCTGATTTTTTTCCAGTTATAGCAGCTATGTTAGAAATTTAACATCACTTATTTAGTGACTTTCTTTCCCAGAACTGCAGTTTAAATAAAAGAAAACCACGACTGACAATATATGTGTTCTTATTATAGTTAGAATTTTTGCTGTTTTGGTTCAGTGAAGTGTTTAGAAATGTTTCAGAACAATTGTAAATACAGTTTCAACATATACATGTACACAGAATTAGAAAAGTGTCATTACAAAAACAAAAGCACAGTTTAATGATAGTTTAATTTTTTTGGATAATTTTTTGTTGATCCAAATTTCTGTTAATCTGAGTGATTTGTGGATTGGTTTAGTTTTGCATTAAAGACTAAGAATATAATTACACATATTTTGTTTTGATTAAAGAAGCAAGACTTATTACACTATATCTATAGTGTAAAGCTTAAACC
>JANHZU010001525.1:112601-122875 GCA_032468055.1 Acrochordus granulatus | reverse complement strand
TTTTTTTCATATTTACTTCACCTTCCAAGTAATATTTACACAAAATAGGTCCCATTTAATCATGTCCATCAAAGTTTGAAGTTTTTGTTAATTATTTTGTTTTAAACTTGTAAACGAATAATTTCATTTTTATTAACTTTATTTCCACTTGAATGAAAATGGCTGAGAGAAGATGCATACTACAATATTTGAACTGCTATATTATAAAACTAGAACAATTGTAATGCAACAGTGTAATGCAACAGTACATTAAGCTCCAGAATATGTAGGTGTAGAACCTTCTTCCCCAGTCTTCATTCATTGGTGGGCAGTTTGCATTTCAGCAGTGAATGCAATGGAACTTCTATTAGTTTGTTGATTACAAATTCTTCATTCATATGATTCTAAGCATTTTACAGCACACCATACAATACATCTTGGATAGTATTACTTCTTTTCAGTCTATCTGCTGCCTCTCATTCTCTCACTTTCCCATTCTGACATTCTTCAGACTTGTTCTTTATTTCCAAAGAGAAGGGACTGATAGTATTTGCCAGAGATATTAGCTGAGAATGTGGAGAAATCTGAAGTCATATATGTTCAACTGCTGTTTGTTTCTCTTATTCTTTCCTTAGTATGGTTTTTAATCTCCACATTAGTTCAAGCCAGTGTTTCTTAATCCCAGAAACTTCTGCTCCCGGAATTCCCCAACCAGTATTCCAGCTGAGGAATTTTGAGAGTTGAAGTCCACATATCTTAAATTTCCTGAGATTGAGAAATCCTGATCTAAGTGATAAACTGCCATAGAATTCATCAATTTGCTACAATTTGAAGTAGTTATTACTTAAAGTATTTTCACATGACATGAAGTTTGCCTCCAAATATATGAAAATTTAGGAATTCTTTTTTACTCCCCCACCCCTTTAAACAAGTACAGAGTATTAACTTGAGTTATGAACTAAGAAAAGTGGTACAAGTCATGTTATTACTATAAGGTGCTTAGAAAAATAATATGACCATAGCAGGATGGTGATATTTTAATAAATCTAGGAATTAAAAAGTTGTACTTGTGGTAACTTCATTCTATCATGAAATAGGAAGGGGTTTTTTTCCATATGGGAATGTATTCAATGACCTGAATCATTGCTTATCTAGGAGCAGCAGTTAGAATGTCTGGAAAATAATTTTTAGCAATTGCTAGAAAATGTCATTCCTTTATAGCAAATCAAAATACGATGAAGCATATCAAAGTAAAACCAATAAAATAAAATAAAAAATAAACAGTAAGGCAAAACTAAAATACAGGAAAATAAGATAAAATCATGGAATGGTCTAGAATTTTACCTAACACTCTATATACTGTAACTCCAGATCAATCCCAATTTTTTTTTGCCATTAATTAGCAATGGCTTATGTTATTTAGGATCTTTACCTATTAGAAGTTTTACAAAGTATTCACTTACTTGTCCAGGGAATGGCCTAATGAGAGTTATTAACAAGTTACTATATGTATCTCTATAGATGTCACAACAGAGTAATACATGGACCAGTGATTCATTGTTCTCAGACTGACATGTACAACTGATAGCAAGATATCAAAACATAGCAGCATAAAGATCCTATGGAATTTATTAACTAGTAAGTTTTCAGCCTGGTTTGAAGTGGAGTTGAATTGTGTGCCAACTGTATTCTAGTAGAGATCTGGTAATGCAAATGAGTAAATATAGCCTTTCTCAATTGGGCACCCCAACTTGTGTGGAACTACAACTCCAAGCTAGCATAAGGATAAGTTAAAGATGTCCCAGGATATTCCAGGAAGTACCACCTGATTGGTGATACCTAGTTTATCTTTTATTTGGGGACCCCCTCGGTGAGGTTTTAATGTGCCATCATGCCCAGCTTGTCAGAATGCCCATAATTCTGAGTATTATAGTCCACTATATCAAAGATTGCCTGATTGGGGAGGTCTATATTATAAATCTATAAGATACATAACCACAGTCGGAGATGAACTCCTAGTTTACAGCTATCAGTTTTTAGCCTTCAGATTAAGAGAAGGAATTCTGAAATATACAGTAGATAAACTAGTAAAGATTAATCTTGGCAAAACTGGGAAACAAAGGAAAGTGTGGATGCATATTTTGAATGAAAGCTATGCTAATTTAAGAGAGGAATCTAATCTTAAGTAGTATAATTTCCCAGGTGGGAGCCTTTCCATCACCTTTCTTCTTCATGAGTGCTGATGTGAAGTCCTTGAAGTGACAGTAATTGCTGAGGAATAAAGGAACAGTCCAAGGGCACTTGGGCACTTGGCCCAAAGGGTTTACAGCTTGCAACCGCTCTGAAAATGACCCACAGCAAGTAGCTGTTATGGCTTTGAAAACTTGTGCTTTAAACTTCAAGCACGTTATTCTTGTTCCTTATTCCAAAAATATAAGCAGTTGACAATTTGTAAAGAAATAACCTGGAAATTGTTTAAAGACAATCATTGCGTATCATTGTATGTGTTCCTTTACAATGAAAATACTCTGACTTTTCACCTAAAATGCAGAATGACAATTATAATTAAATTTTTAAGAAAGTCCATTTTCTTAAAAGGTTTTTGTAAGAAAATTTTGTACAAAGAAAGTATCAGTTTAGAAAAAACATATTCTGTCTTGAAGATGCAGATATTTACAACTAAAAAGAGTGAGGATTTCTTTTTCTTAGATACGAGATTGTTTTAGATGCTTTTAGGATCATTTTCTTTTTAAATATAAACTCATATTTATCAATTGAGCCCCAATATTTATTGTGATTTTTTCCTCAAGAAATTTTTGAAAACTGCACAATAGTTAAGGCATTATATGATATTAAAAAATCAATATATATATATATATATATTAAATGGTACTGCTACATTATTAGTAGATAATTTGCCTGAAGATTTGGGCTATAATCCTTCAATGTGACCATACTGAGGCTCAAGGGTAAAATGGAGAGCTGGTCCAACGGGTCAATTTTTCTCGCATTTTGGAACATATTATTAGAGCTACTATAGATATTTGAAATGGGGATATGCTTCCCAGCTTGAATAATTTTTTATTTTGAGGTAATGTGCATGCAACATCTATTTTCTGTTAACCTGCACTACAAATTTGACAATAATCATGTTAACATAATTTCCAGTAGAAGAAATGATATTCTTCCTTCTCTTTAATTTCTGATCTAAAGTTCTACAAATATAGTACAATTTACAATAGAATGGACTGTCATATTTCAGATTATAGATGCATGATTTTTAAAATGTTCTAAAATTTAAAAAATCACTACGAAAAGAAAATCAGAGTAACTGGCTGAGATCCTTGTAGAATTTTTTTTGGTGAAAGCTTTTATAAGGAGCAGGACTTATCACATAAACCATTTGCTTAGCACCATTTTTTCCATTTCTTCCTTTAACCTATGTGCCCTGACTCCCATTCATAGTGATTAAGGAATTACCTTTGATAGTGAAGTCAAAGAAGTTGAAAATTCTGTAATAGTATAAATGGCAATCCCTGTAGTAATCAATCTTTCAGATTCTGTTATCTTTTAACTAGCCTTTAGTTGCATAGGACTTAACTCAGTGTCCATATGGATCTATTTCTGTATTGAAATGAAATGACATGTCTACCAAAACAAAGTCTTACTACACTGATTTTACTGTGCCTCTGCTGCATACATATCAATGCCTATTGCAAAATGCTGACATTATAGAAGCAATAACATACTGCAAAAACCAAAACAACCCCTCAATTCTTTGATTCATGGCTATTCTTGGAAAACCAGTTTTTTAATTACATTTTTTTTCTCCACATTTCAGCATCAGATGAAATGCTTCTTTTAGTGCATTTCATCTGTGTTTGTAGGCATATTTTTCACTGGAGACTGCCTGCCATTCCTCTGCCTCTCAGCTTATGTTTTACTCACATATCAAAGCCTAGAACAGTATTTCTTAACCTTGGAAACTTTAAAATCTGTGGACTTCACCTCCCAGAATATCCCAGCCAGCCATGAATGGCTGTAATGATATTACGTATTCAGCTGAATAAATCAGTTGAAAACTATATTAATATAAATATGAATTTAGTTTTGTAGTGCATCATGAGGTTAGATAATATACAGATTCTCCCTTTTAGAATTGACTATAAATATTAAAGAAACTAGAAATCAAGTAATATGTCACAGGATAACACTTGGTAGTATAGCAATGAAGGCATTAGGAAAGTTTTCAGATGCTGACATGTCCAAAAGTGAAAATTAGACTTTGAAAAATCAAGATTGCCAGTATTGGCACTTTGGAAGTTTGATGTTGAAGAAGACCTGAGAATTCCATGGGTAGCCAAGAAAAAAACAAATGGAACAGAGAACAAATTACTCCAGAATTCTCTCGAGACACAAATGACCAAGCTCAAAGGATAATATATTATGTGAAGATCTACCAATCTTGAGAAGTCTATAACGCTAGCAAACGTGGAAGAAAAGATGAGGATGACCAGCAGCAAGGTAGGTGCACTTGATTACAAAAGCAATACATACAGTGTTGGAAAACCTCAGGAGCCAGATTGGAGACAATTCATTCTGGAGAAGATCTATCCCAGTAGTTGCTAAGAGGCTATAATGACTTGATGACACATAATCCATAAATCAAGGAGTTTAGGAAGGTCTAGATAAATAGTAATGCATTCAGAAAATGTAAACAGAAGAAATAGAAAACTTTTGACTCTACATACAGTACATCGCGTTATTTAACTCTTGATAACAGCAATTTCCCACTATATTGCCTTCATGTTGTTCCCAGTCCATGAGTGACATGGTCATAAGTGTTTCTCAATGTTAGTAGAATTTCTCTTCTTATTCTAATACCATCCACCTGTATTCTTAAGATGTGTAACATCTGTTAAGCTTTCTACCTTTGATTTCAATGAGATCTCTTGTGGAACTGCAGAAGCAACATATGAAGGTAAGAGTGCTCATGTTCCCTAGCTCTATTCTTTGCATACAGAATTTGAGTTTCATAGATAATGTGGTCTGGTGGCTATATTTTCTATGATGTGATTAATAACCATTTAGAAAAGATCACCAGGTTCACTGGAGTAAATCCACTGTGTAAAGACATTGTAGATGTGATTTTGTTTTAGGGATAGGTGAATCAATCTCTGTTTGCATCACTGTTGCACAAATGAACACTTTAATCTGTTTCATCTATTGAATTTTTACATTAGACTACATTTTTGGAAAACCATAGGAAACTGATACTTCGATATTTGTTTTAAAGTGTCTTCTTTCAAGTTTTCTTTCAAGTCAATAGTGTTTTCTGTCCAAATGTGTTTTTTAAATGTATTTCAATATATTAATTTTCTGAAATAAAAAACTATATCAGAACATTTACAAGTCTGAAAACCAATAAATAATCCATAATGTCTATTCAAGAAATATGAAGCAGTACCATGCTTTTCAGAATGTGAAAAGAAAACATTTGGAAGTATTCTTTCTTACATGTTTCCTGTTCTAAATCCACTGTCAATCCAGTCTCTTTAATTCTATCTTGGGTTATGAGAGAGTGTTCCCTTTTTAAAAAATATATATGTTCCTAAATGAATATTAGGGAAGAAAAAATGCTCTGACTTCAAATAAGATCTTGCTAAAAGTTTATATTCTTTAAATATAAACTTTAAAAAATATTATATTTAAAATATTATATTCTTTCATGCATTATAGAATTCTTAGGAGAGAATATTTGCCATTGAAGTCTAACTTCCTGTTGCTCCAAATTTAATTTCCAAGTAATTACCAAGTACTTTACTTTGAACAGATGGATCACAAAATGTTTCAGACTGACTGACAAAATTATAGGCTTTAAAAAATTCATGTGTTTGTATATGTGTTTGTGTGCATATATTTGTGTGCATATATATGCATTTGGGTGCATTTTATTATCTAGGCTGGGAAAATGGTGCAGGTTTGCTCTTTGCTCTTAACCTGCACCTGACTCCACATAGATGACAGTGAAGCATCACTCTTACAATGAATATTTGTATATTTGTCATTTTTTTCATGAGTGATAAAGAATGTAGATATATGAATATAGACCATAACAGTAATTATTCCAGATGTCAGGAAAAATCTCTCAATTGAATTCTAATTGTCTAAAATAATATTTAAAAAAAATCAGAAAGCAAATAATAAAGAACCAGATTGTTAACTTATTACAAATAATACATACTCAAAAAGTAAAAAGATCAAATTGTCAAAAATTAATTTATTAGTTAGTGACTTATACATATTTATTTCCTTTCCATATTGCTTCAGTGATAATATTCAAGTGCCTTTTATCAGGATTCCAGATGGTTTTCTATACAAGCCGGAAGCATGACAATTTCATAGTCACATAGATCCTGTCTTAGGACATTTGAGTCTATTGTATATATGATAACAGAAAGGCAATATAGTGCCTTCCAGATATGATGATTCTATAATTTCTTACCACTGATTATGCATGTTGAGACTGATGACACATGGAAAGTTCCAGATTATCACTAACAAACATTACTTTGCTCATGTGTAAAGTTTGTTAATCCAAGGATGGAGTAATCTATTGTTCAGATGCTGTAGCACTGAGAAAAAATCCAACCTTTTGCCTCTGAAAACTCTACATAATTAGCATGTTATGGGAGAATACAATAATATATTACATATAAAAATGTTTATAATGCACATTCTTCTCTATGGGATTTCTTTTTTTCTTCTTCAAATTCACCTTAGACAGAGCTTGAATAAGTTTGGGAAGAAGTGAAAGCTATTTCTATAAGTGGGACATTGAGTAGAATGTAAGTGAAAAGAAACTCATGCCAAATGCAATCAGATACATTTTAGGCCTATTATTGGGGCTATGCAACAGTGAAGAAGGTGGGGAAGAAATATTTCACTGCCACTGAATCTTCTCAAGTGCTTCTCAGTGGAACATTGTCAAGTGATAAGGGGCCCTGTTGTGTTCTCTCCTGGGGTTCAAAAAGAGAAGTTGCTGTACACTTGACTATCAAGTGTATCAGATATGCTTAGCCTACCATTTGGGTGCTCAAACTTTGGCTTTCTTGGCTTATCAAATCTAGTAAGGAAGACCTGTCCAGCTGGGTCCAGGAGTTTGTAAATATTTTGTTAAGAGATAATGCATCTCCATCCTCTTTAAAAGAGGCAGTGCTTGCTGCTCTTGAAGAAACCAAATCTGGACCTAGGGGATGAAAACAGCTACAGGCCCTTATCTTCCTGGATAAGACTCTTGTGTGAACAGTGGCTGATCAACTCCAGATTCTCTTACACAAAACTGATTTTTAAATCCATTTCAATCTGACTTCAGATTTGGCTAAAGAACAGAAATCATATTATGTACCCTACAGGATGACCTGTACTGGGGAAAATGACAAAAGAAATGTGACCCTGTTGAGCTACCTGGGCCTCTCAGCAGCTTTTGAAACCATCTAGACAAGAATAGATATACTATTGGTATAGGGTATATCCAGCCAGCTGAGTGGAGGATTAGTTCTGGACAAAGAAAGTTCTGGTAACCCTATATGGATAAGTGAAAGTATCATACGATAAGGTTCCCTTTCAAAATGGTCCAGAAATGGTTGGTTCAAAATGGAATAGCCAGACAGGCTGATAAGAAATATTCTCTTAATATATTGGCATCTACATTGGCTCCCAATCCATTTTTGGACCCAATTCAAAATACTGGTTTTTCCCTTTAAAGGCCTAAGTATATTCGGACCAGGTTATCTGAAGAAGCACCTTTTCTCATCTGAACCTATCTGGACAAGAATATCTGATAATGAGATCCTCCACCAGATCCCTCCAGCAAAGGAGATGAGATGACAGATCTTTTTTGTGGAAGCAGCCTGTTTATGGAATGCTTTGAGAAGAATTTTGAGAAATTCTCTTGATTGAGAAGCTTGATTGGCACCCACATTGCTATCATTTGGAGCCAGGAAAATCCTTTATATTTTTACAGGCTTATATTTTAATTGTAGTTGAATTATATTTTAATTCTTATTGTTTTAGATTCTGACAACTGTCCTGCTACTGTCTAGTTTGTATGGTGTCTTTATTTTGCATTTTATTTAATTTTATTCCACATGTTTTAACTCAAATTGCATTGGGGCAACATTAAAACACCCAAAGAGCTCTGGTTATTGAGCAATTTAAAGTTTTAAATAAATAACCTGGATTCTAGTGATAAAACACTGAGGATCATTTTGTATTTGTAATTTGCATTCAAATTACAGAGAGGCCTTTTTGCTCAATAAGTTTTGGTTGCAAGCAGCTACAAAACTTGGAACAATCAGAAAGTTTGAGAAAATATGAATTTTATTAATATATTTTATTAATAGCGCCTTTTTACCTTTCTCGTCATAATTCACAGCTTACCTAATTAAGTAGGAGCACATTATTATCTATCACATGTCCTTTAGATGGATTTTTTAGTCTTTTAAAATTAAAAAGACTATATGTTATTAAGTTATAGCAGGACTGTATGACACACACAACTGGTTTTAAACCCAATAATGGTGGGTTTAACAATAACATCCAACTAATGCCAAGAGTTTTGTTTTTTGGAGAAATGAAAGTAATAGGAAAGATATGAGTGTCTTGCATTAAAAAGTTATTACTGTATTCCATTTCTGTTGCTAGAGTCCCTTGCTTTAGTGTTCCCTAATTGTGGTCACTTAATTGGTTTATGGTCACTTTCTTATATGCAAAGGCTTTGTTCTGCCTCTAATGGCTTAAGTTACTCTACATCACATGTCATTCCTTTTAAATCATCCTCCCATCAATTTCTGTATTTATACTGAGGCTGTAAACCACTCACTTCAGAATTCTAAATTCTCTGGTGCTTAGTCAGGTCTGGATGCAATCTGACGTAAGAGATTCCAGGGAACTTCCTGCAGGTAGACACCCAAGGAGTCCTCCATTAGAAGATGTGATTGCCAGGGATCAGAGGTGTTACCTTTTTAATGTTATTATCCCTTACATTCTTTATAATCTATAGAAAGCCAAGATCACATCAAGAAGTCTTGATGCCAACTTAACCAGAAATCCAGGCTCTTCCCACTTTGGTGATTTCACTGCATTGTTATGGCATTCACTGATGCCTTTGGCAGCCCAGGTGAAAATGAGTACAGTACAAAGCTACCACAAAGATGGCAGGGTTTGGGAAAAAGTTGGTGCTCATAAGGTGTTGAATAGCTGCTACAAATCAGATATAAAGATATTGAGTTAGGGAAGTTATGCTTTAATTGTGCTTTATAGCAATTTTATGCTTTTAGCTGAAGAACCAATTCTTTAGAGGCCTTTTTAGCCTGATTGAATTGTCACAATTTCTTTGCTATCTTCACATACTTCCTTGCCCTTTCTGAATCCTATAGCTCTGACCATTCAGATATTTCCAAAGATATGCAGGAAAACAGTGGGTATGTGCTTTCTGACAGCATGCAGAACCTTAGAAAGCTAAAATTCATGACTTGGATTACTTCTGAAGTAAGCATTCTTTGGAATGTTGTGCATAATGAATTTCTAACCCCAAAAACCTCAACATTAGGCAGAGTTAATTACTTGGTGGAAATGGTTCTTCTTTAAAGAAACTTATGTTAATCAGCTCAGAGTTTAACTTCATGCTGAATGGTCTTTTAGGCATGCTGTTCCCTAAATTCATATTCAAAGCATAGTCAAATGCATAAAGTCAGCTTTTAAAAAGATCTATTTCAGCATTATTTATTGATTAAAGTTAAATGGCCCCCATCTCACTCTACAAAACAACCCTGGGCAGCTAACACTAATTTAATGTTTTATATTCTTATCATAAGCAACCAAAAAGAATACTTAACAATTTGCTCGGTTTTCTGGATCAAACCAGAGACCTGTCTAGTTTGGGAAGGAAAGAGTATATCCGTCATTATAATAACTTCCACCACCATCACCATTATCATGATCCAGATCTTGTTTTTTACTAACTCTCTCTCTCCCTCTCTTTCTGCAGGGATGTCAGTTGAAAAGTCAGTTGCACTCTCTGCAGTGTACTGTACTCACAGAAAGCAGCTTTTCAATGTTGACACAATACAGTTCGCAGAGGGAGAGGTTCACACAGTTTGACATGAGTTAATATCATTACACAGTAATCCCCAGTACAAGAAGCCCAAAGTAGAATTGTTGTTGTTGTTCAGTCGCGCAGTCGTGTCCGACTCTTCGCGACCCCATGGACTACATTATGCCAGGCCCCCCTG
>JANHZU010001525.1:79142-89804 GCA_032468055.1 Acrochordus granulatus | reverse complement strand
TTATTCTATATTATTCTATTGCAAGATTCTGTTATCTTGCAAGTATACTGAGAGTTGCCATATCAGAGTTAAATTCCTTGCATGTCTAACCATGCTTGGCCAATAAAGTAATTGATTCTGAATCACTAGCCTTCAGAGACTTGATTCTACAACTGTGGAATCAACTTCTTTTTTCCCTCCTTTGTGATAGTTTGAAAGAGGGATTTAGATCTATTTATTTATTTCCTGCAGAATCTGTTTATCCATTCCATTCTCATTAATGGTAGTAGTTCCTAGATTAGTACATGTTTTATATTATTTTATATTATTTGAATTAATTGTGGTTGTGCATATATTATGTCATATTATAGCATGTTTTGAATATATATGGTTGTTACATGTAGGGTTGATTCAGTTCTAAATAATTAACTTCTAGGCTTGGTTGTCATGAATTTTGGTAATTACTGGAATTTTTGTAATTACCAAATTGCCTTGTTGAGTGATTGTAGGGTGTCTATGTCAGACCCAGCCCAAAAATGCCATAGCAGCTTTGCCAGGCAAAGTTCATTTTTTTATTTTCTCATACCATAAAGAGAGAAAGAACCTTTCCAGACTAAATCTATACAACTCTAATCTTAATTGATATACCCTGGGAGATTTTGGAGAGTGGCTATCCTAAATCTCTTTCTCTTTCTTTTTTACTCTTTCTGTAAATTAAATATATTCATCTCTCAACAATAAATATATTTTGTGTGCATTAAGCATTCTGGTAGTACAGTCAATTTTTCTTCATTTGTACTTTTGAATTGGCACAAGGGAAAAACTCAAGCAGTCTTTATTCTTTTTTAAGAAAGAAAGAAAGAAAATTGAAAAGCATTATAGAAATATCCCAAAGTTCAATAAAAGAGCAATTTCATAAATTGTGATCAACAGCTGTTAAATATTTGTGATTTCATATTTAAGTTTGTTGAATTTTGAATTTGTATATAAATGTTTTTTATCTTTGCCAAATATTATTTATCGTGTTAGTTTATTGGGCTGTGATATTCAAAGGTACATTCTGGGAAATCATACAACATAGCATGACATTGTTGTGACACTGATTCACTATAACCAGAAAAGTGTGCAGAATGCTTCATAGAATTATGATCCTTGACTCTAACTGTACCTCCCCATTAATTTAATTAGACTTACCTAATTAAATAGCTAATATGCTTTAAAGCAAAGTACCAGCTTCTAGTATCATATTTCTTTATAGAAATGCCTATTGTCCCCACAAAGTCTCTACTGGAAATTAATTTTCTGATAATTGTTTTGTGACTATTGTTATCATAACTGTCATTTTCTGAGTATGTGACAGCCATCATGTAAACTATTTTGAAAAGCTTAAATACTCAAAGTTTTTAATGTGCATATAGCTCAAAAAAGTTGTCTAGCTCTTGATTAAAAATAATTCCTTTAAGAAAAGAGCTATCAGACTATTACATGAATCTTAACAGTGCATATATTCCATTGCATTTGACAGCTGTAGAATTGTTCAGGGATGGGACACTGACTACTGTAGCAAGCCAATTGCATATCTGTAGACAAATCTATTTTCAAGGATGTCTGCAGGATGTGATTTAAAAAATAAGCAAGATGGTGGCCACAATGGTGTGATTGAAACTTTATCTGCTCTTTGCATGCCTTGCATGTCAACTGTATGCATCACATATAATAAACAGGCAGAGCTTTGATTACATCATTGTGGCCCTGATTCTGCTTTTTTTAACCACACTCTGCAAACACCCTGTCTGTTTTCCTATCTCTCTGCAGGGTTGCTTGTTCCTCATCCATTATACAGGTAAGTGCTACCTGGGCAGGCTATTATATTTGTTTTGGATGCCCAACCACTGAACATTCAACTCTAAGCAAGTGAACAGCAAATGAAAAATAACAATAAAAATTCACAGAAATTGACACCTATCCTGCCTTGGGCAGTATGCATATCTACATCACCTAAAACCAGAATCACCAGGCCTCCTAACCAGTGCCTGGGGGAATGTACCCCTTGAAGGAGGCAAAGCAGACTGGCTAGATTTATTCATTTCTTCCTGGAATGAGAATGATATATTTAGTTTAAAAAACTCTCTTACATTAATCCTGCATAGCCACAAGGAGAAATATAATTCCACAAAAATTTATAAAAAAATGGTTGAAAATTCAATGAGTGGATGAAGAGTGTTTTCTGAAACTACCACATAATGGCTATTTCAATTATTTCATACTCATGTAATTAAAGCCAGTTCTAAAAAGTAAATCCTAAAACCAAAATAAAAAGCATGACAGGCTAGTTGAATAAATTAGTCTGCACATATTTATGCTAGTGACCAAGCTCAAATATGAAGATTTTCTTTTTGCACAGGGCAGAACATTAAGCAAGGAAATTATTAGGTGTTATATATCAGTTAAAATTTCAAAAGCATGAACAGTATGCATAATGTCTCAGAGTTTTCTGTTTTTTAGTATGCTGTTTTTTAAATGTATTAATATTACTGTTATTACTACAACAGTTTTAGTTGTAGTGAACCATCCTCTGAATGATATAAGGGGTGAAGTCAGCAGCATACATCACATATTTGACACCTGGAGTGGATTTTTTTAAAGTTATTATTTGATTCAGTAATGGTAAAAATCAATAAGGACCACTTAATAAAAATGTAGAAAACTACAGTGTAAAATAACACATAATATAAATAAACTAAGTGTTGAAAGAAAAAAAATTACCCAGTAGGTCATCCATTCTCACATTCAATACCTGGGAAAAGAAATACAGATCTTTAAAGGCAAGCAGATTAATTCATTCTTGGGGTAAATAAAATAACTAACCATAACTATAATCCTCCAAAAGGCAGTCACATTTGATATACCATATTTACTACCTTAAGTTTATCCCTTTGATTACTACATGGACTGCCTAAATATTGTTCTGAAAAAAACAATGTTCAGAGACAAAAATCTGTAAAATAAATAAGGAGAGAGGAGATAAGGTAAAAACTGCAGGAGGCAGTTCATAGGAGTTAGAAGTAACTTAAAAGGACAAGTTACTCCTCCATTGGTGCTGTGCCACCAATTTCCAGTTGATCAGCATGTGAGCAACAGCAACCTGATTCCACATTGGTCCAGTAGTTTGGGCAGCAGGCTAGAAACCAGGAGACTGTGAGTTCTAGTTCTACCTTAGGCATGAAAGCCAGCTGGGTGACTTTGGCCCAACACTTTCTCTTTGTCCAATTCACCTCAAGGGTTGTTGTTGTAGGGAAAATAGGAGGAGGAAGGAGTAGTAGGTATATTCACTGCTTTGAGTTATTTATACAAATAATAAAGATGGGATAAGAAAATAAAAAAAAAATAATCTGCCACTAGTTTCCTTGCATCATTGGCTGAACCCTCTTTTTTCCTGCATGAAGGCAAATTGCTCATCTACCCCTTAGTCCCACCACTGGAGAGAATAAACATTTTGGTAATAAAAGGATAAATGACAACAGCACACACATTCAACTTTTGCATTCTTATAAATCACATAGGGAGTTACTGCAGATTAAAATAAAAGAATGTTATAATGTATACAGACATTTTCTTAAATGCAATGAGGAAGCAGGGCCAAGAAATAATTATATAAAATTGGTTATCTCCATAATACTTGTCTGCCTTTGAAATGCAGAATATTTATGTCTTATTTTTCCCAAAGTAGAATTGTCACACACCAGATACAGTCAATGATAAATCATTCCCATACTCATGTTTTTTCTCCTCAACACTTATTCCAGTAAGAATTTTTTTATACCCAGAAATGGAAGACATAACATGGCATTTAAGAACTGGAACATTTTCAGCACCTATGAAGTTTGGTCTAGTGGTTAAGGCACCAGGCTAGAAACCAGGAGACCATGACTTCTAGTCCAGTTTTAGGCATGAAAGTCAGTTGGGTATTTTGGACCAGTCATTCTCTCCCAGTCCAACTCATCTCACAGAGTTATTGTTGTGAAGAAAACAGGAGGAGGAAGGTGGGGTAAATGTTTGCTGCCTTCAGTTTTTATGAAAATAATAAAAGTGGGGTACAAATAATTACAATGAGAAATGTGGATTTTTAAAAAACATGATATGTAG
Organism: Acrochordus granulatus; assembly: GCA_032468055.1. Lineage (NCBI taxonomy): Eukaryota > Metazoa > Chordata > Lepidosauria > Squamata > Acrochordidae > Acrochordus > Acrochordus granulatus. The sequence goes on along the minus strand of JANHZU010001525.1, from coordinate 85,679 downwards.
GATGTGCCTTCCTGCTTCAGATTTTAAAAAATGGTATTTAATAAACAACATGATGCTATTGAATGCATCATGAAGCTTATTTTTATGATTGTATGGTTTACTGGATAATTAATAAAATCTGGAGGAGTCTGGTAGCATATTTTCCAACTAAAATTTTTATTAAAAGACATAAACTTGTCTTAGTCAGGCAAAATGCTAACAGATTCTTTCTGATTTTTTTCTAGCATAGATTAACATAATGGATAAGTAATAGTAGTAGCATCATTTTGTAGTGATGACAGGAGGTACAGGGAGCAATAAAAAGATTGATTAAACATATCTCTCTGAGCTTTGGATTGTACTCTTGGTTAGCCTTCCATGGCCTTGAAGAGAGGTAGTTCCCACTGCTGTTGTTTGGGTTTTTTTTTTCCCCTGAAGATGCCTAGAATTGAACAAGGAAACTTCATTAATAGGATATGCTCTACAAGCTTGCTATGATTCATGGGGCCTTCCTAAAGTTTTAGGTGTGAATTTACAGATTCTTTATCACTAATCATTGATGAAAATCACAGCACACAGTGGCTGGCTCACATTTTATGCCTATGTTCCACCTATGTTGTTAGCTTTTATTGCTGAGAAGAAAAAACAAAAGGAGCTGAACTGACAAGTCCCAAGTCCAACAATCCATCAAAAGCTAGACACTTTTTCATTTTTTGCTATGGAAAATCAAAGTCCAGAGAGAAAAAGAAATTATCTAAAGCCTTTGGATTTAGAGCAGTACAAATTGAAGAAGGAACTATAATGTTCAGCTTTCATCTTTAATCAACAAAGAGGTTGAGCAACAACGAACCCTGGAAACTGTTGCCCAAACAATCTATGTATCTGTTTGGAATTAACAAGCAGTGAGGACAAGTCACTCAGGAGGGAACAAATGTGTTGCAGGCAAAAAGTCCCTAGTGTCTTTTTGAAAAACGCTAAAGTAGTTGGCCTAGAAATGCCTGGGGCTCAAGTCTTGAGTTACTACTAGCAGAGTTAGCAATCTTCAGCACAAGACTCTTTAGACCAGTGTTAGAAATGGGGAGTAAATTTGTTTTTTGTTTGAAGAAAATCATATTATCATTGTGTGTGTGAGCTAGTGGATAAAGCAAAATGGAGTTATCACTCTAGATCTCAGATTTGTGCCATTTAGATTGACAACAATTAGAGAAAACTCTGTTTTTAAAGCATATATTCATGAAACTAATGTATAACAGCAAACATTTACAAAAATGATGGTAAGAATGTGCACCAAAATCATTTGGACTTAAAAAAAAGTTTGTTGCACTGAAGATGACAAAATGGAGAAATGGAAACGGATGATAATGGTCCCAGCCAATTGAACCATTATTTCTGAGGTGGTAACATGGACATTCTCAGGAGCTGTTCTAGCAGCAAGAGGCCTCATGTTCATGTCACTTTCCTGTGACATCTTACCTGGCTTGAGCTGGAAGGGGATATCACATGACAAACACGAGCAGAGCAGTCTGCCTTTGAAAGCTCAGCATTTCTTTCCAACTGCTGTTACTATTTATGCAGAGGGTGGAGACTCAACAGTAATTTGAGTTCTCACATACCATTACAGACCCTTTGCTCTACTCTTATCCAGTGAGTCATAGCTGTAATTTCACACTGGATTCAGCTGAGTTTTCAAAGGCAATGATTCACTTCCCAATGAATCCCTGTGGCAAATGATGGGAATAGTTACAAGTAAAAGAGCTCTTTTTATTTCTTATTTCTTAGCTTGAGCAACTGTTTATTTTTCTCGTTCTTTACATGCTTACCTGTGTTTAGTTTATAAAACAAAACCTAAGGGTTCTCTAAAAGTAGGTCTCTGAATACCCCAAAATGCTGTACCACTCTTTGATGCCCAAAGAATGTTTCAAGTTCTTGAGTGTGTCAACTACACATTAAATTGAATGTGTGGTTTACATCTGAAATGGAAAGAACAGATGCTAATACAGATGCCTCAGGAGTATTTAAAAATGACGGCTTTGATCCCACCATCACATATTCTCTCTTGATTTTTTGGATTCTGCCCCCCCCACATGTATTCACACAGGCATTGGCATCCTTGACTATAGATTATATCTGGGTGGGGGACCTTATCTAGAATGTGGAGAATTTGAGGGCTGGATATTTAACCTAGTACTGGTAAAAACTGAAAGCAAAAATTATACTCATGTAGATTATAGAAAACTATTGGTAAGTTTATGATCCAGGCTTTCTAGTTTGGGTAGGTTAACAGCAGTGTTTTACTCTTCTTAATCTGACATGCTGGAATAGCAAATTGGGAGATCACATCAAGTCTTGAAGCTAAAGTTTAAATCTTAAAATCAAGGTTTTACTGTGCAGTCAGGATAAAGAGCATCTTTGCTTAGTTTAATAGTTAAGTGTGTCCTTCTGGGAAGCTGCTTTGTGCTGTCCTGTTTATCTCATTTTCAGATTAAAAGATTTGCTTGCTAATACAATTTTGCTCCCACAAAGGCTTTTAAGCTTGATTGGTTGGAGTGGTTTATTTATTCTTTTCAGCTGCTTTGACAAACAATTTCCTGCCTCGTTATTTATGGGTCTATATTATTTTCTTTGGGTCTCTTCACAAATTGGTGGTTTACGATATTCTTTCAGATTACACTATGATTTGAAATGCTGGAAAAAAATAACTTACTTTCACTGCCTCCAAGGTAGATTCATTGCTTTTAGCATGAGCAGTTATAATGCATTCTGCTACTATTCCATCTTTCCCTTAAGATTTTTGTGGTGTGAAAAAAAAGAGGGTGAACTTGAAAACATTATAAAAGGAAAATGATATTTGGACACTCCCACATCCAGTAAAGTTTGTGAATGAAGCAGTTCAATAAGTACATTAACATGTTCTTACATCAGGGACAGTTGGAGATCTGTTTTCATGCTTCTAGCCATTGATGACATAATCAGGAATTGGGGGGATGCACAGGGACTCCCAATTTTTGGACACTGTTTCTAGAAATTTAAAACTATTGTTTTAAATATTTAACACCTTCAGAAATTTGCAAGGTGCCACTTCATTGACAGCTGTCTGCCCCTGAGGCTTTTGACCCAGGAGGAGGGGAGGAGCATGTTCTTTTCAACACTAATAGCCTAAACTTCATTACTAAAGTCTTCCTTTTAAAAACAAAGGCTGACTCTGATTTTATTTTTAGTAAAAATAAACCAAGATATTAATTTCAGCATGAATTGAGAAGTCACATTTGTTTTTATCAGTTAAAGATAAATTATTATGTGATTTCACTTATTCCAGTGAAAATAATATGATGTAAGTTACTCCAAATCCCCATGGCAAGAGATTAAATCCAAAACTAAATAAAATAATAAAACAGAGAATTTGGTAGGTAAGCCAGTGGCAGTTACATTTAATAAAAACAGCAATGTGCAGTAACCATCCAGCATGGTTCTAATCTCCCTGGATTTTCTTGATCAGTTTAAAATGGTTAGGGGATACATAACATTGTGTTACCTCAAGACTTATAACTGTGTATGTTAGCATACATTTGATGAGATTCTAAAGTGTTGTAGAAGTGGCTTTTAAATTCATATCATTCTAAAGCACCTGGTTTGGGGAAGAGAATGTCTGTTCAGCCACTTTCATGACACTTGGAACATCTATTTTCACTCTTGTCATAATTTGGTCACATTGAATTTCCAGAATGAATAATGTGGTGTCTGTATAATTACTGGAAATCTGCTTCCTCCTCTAGTAACCTTGTGCCATCTCTTTGCAATTAAACTGTGCAGTTGGTTAATTAGCACTTTGAGAAAATGTCTTTGACTCAAGAATATCCTTTCGTTCAGTCTGATTGACATACACACATCCAATCCTAAATTGTTTAACTGTAATAGATCTTGAGGCTGGCAGCAAAAGCAATGTATCAGTTGTTAATCTGCAGGTGAAATAATATGTAACAGAGCAAAGCAAAATAAGTGGTGGTTTTGTTTCCATTTTAGTTCTCTCACAAGGGTACCTCATTAATATTAACTTCTTACTCTTGGCATAATAACAGCAGGTCAGTAGATCTGTGGTGGTCTGCGTTTTTTACTTCTTTTAAATGCCAGATCAGCCTGTAATAAGGCTTGCTTTATTGCTGACTTGGTGCTTGCAGAGAAGGCTGATCTGGCTTGTATGAGAACTAGCTGGGTCTAGAGCATTGCTCTCTCAGAAATGTGCCCAGCTGATTACTGAGTATGGCACCAGTCTAGACTACAGGGCTGGGGAGGGTTGTGTGGCCATTGTCATCAGAGAATCTCTAGTGCTTTCCAGGGACATGGCTCCATAAGTGCCCAGTTGTGAGACCTTTTTTCTTAGGTTGGGCTTGAGGAATCAGATGGGATTGCTGCGGCTGTACCAGCCACTCTGTTGCATGGCAGCTTTTTTCCCTGGGCTCCCAGACCTCACTACAGGGATGGCAGTAGAGTTCCCCAGGCTTATAGTTCTGGGGGTCTTCAGTCTGCCATCCCTAGGGTGGGATCAGAGGTTGCTCAGGATTTCATGGAAACCATGAGTTCCATGGGCCTGTTTCAAGTCATCCAGGGCCCAACTAGAAACAGTGGTCACACACCTGATTTGGCTATGTGATCTGGAATTGGTGGATCTATCTTTGGCCCCCTGTCATGGTCAGATTACAATCTTGTGGCTAAGAATTTCTCTACAGCTATACCTCTCTGCAGAGAGACAGGATCTATTAGGTGGCTTCACCCATGGCAACTAATGGGACCTGAATGTGTTTCAGAAGGAATTGGGGGTTATAAATGTAGTTTTACTGAGTTTCTAGTCAGCACTTGGAATAAGAAGATGATTGGAGCTCTGGATACGATTGTGCCCATAAGACCTCTCCTAACCCATTGATCTTCATCCCCCATGGTATATGGAAGAATTGAGAGGGATGAAACATCTAGAGCACTGCTAGCAAAAGACAAAGAATGAATTTGACGAAGCATGAGTAAGAGCTGCTATTAAAGCCTACCTTGTAGTGATTTGGGCTGCAAAGTACAAATAGTTTTCTGAACTAATTGCATCTGCAGATAATTAACCAGCAATGCTCTTTAAGATGTCCTGTCTCCTCCTGGGGAAGGAAGATACAGAGGTCTACCTGAAGAGGCATGCTTAGAAATCTGCTGATTTTCTGGAAGACAAAATCCTTCAGATTTGTTCCCAGATAGATGTTAGCATGGTTGCTGATCCAGTGGAGGAAACCTGGGGCAGATTATCCCTATTAGCCCTGTTATCTGGGAACAGTTTGAGCCTGTTGCTCTCAAGGAAGTAGACAGGATCCTAGGGAATATGAGCAGAAGCACCTGTGTTTTAGACCCATGGTCCTCCTGGCTTGTGAAAGCTTCCTAGGAGGTGACATGCAGATGGGCTCTGGCAAATTAATACTTCCCTACAGGAGGGGATAGTGCCCCAACCTTTTAAGGAAACTGTAATCCACCCTCTTCTTATGAGGCCATCATTAGACTCCACCCTATTTGATAATTTTTGTCCTGTCTTTAACATTCCCTTTCTAGTGGTTGCACTGCAACTCTGGAGATTTCTTGATGAAATGGTTTATCTGGAGCCTCTTCAGTCAGGGTTCATGCCTGGATATGGGACAGAAACAGCATTGGTTGCACTTTTTGATGATCTCTGGCAAAAGCAGGATGGGAGTAGTGTGTCCGTCCTTGCTCTATTTGACCTCTTGCTGGCTTTCAATACTATCATCCATAGTATCCTTTTGGAGCAGCTTTGGGGGTTGGTAGCGGGGGGCACTATGTTGTCCTGATTCACTTCCTTCTTCTGTGGTAGCTCTCAGTCAGTGTTAATAGGAAGCGAGTGGTCTGGCCTCCATCTCCTGTTTTATATGATCCTGCAGAGTTTGGTACTTTCTCAACTTCTGTTTAACATCTACCTGAAGCTGCTGAGTGAGTTCATCCACCACCATGGGCTGAGATGTCATCAATATGCTAATGACACCTAACTGTATGTCTCAGCTCATGGTGATGCCATGATCTCCCTCTTGCAGTGCTTGCAGGCTGTTAAAGGATGGAAGCTGAAACTGAACCCTGGCAAGATGGAATGATTCTGGGTTTGGAGTTCTTTGGTTCAGGGAAAATTGCCATCTTGGGTGGGATTTCACTGTCCCAGACAAACCTGGTACATTATCTGGGTTTTTTTCTGAACTCCCAACTCCTGATTAAGGAGCAGGTGGCAGTTATGTCCAGGAGGGTCTTTGTGCAACTGCATGTTGTATGTCAGTTCTTGGACCAACAATCCCTGCTCAGAGTTATCCACACCTTAGTTACCTTTTGTCTTGACTATTGCAATGCACTCCACATGGGGCTGCTCTTGAAAACTTCATTTGGAAGTCTGGAAACTTCATTTGGTTCAAAATATGGTGGCCTGCATGGTTTTGTGGAAGCCTAGACTTGCATATGTGTCTCCTCTCTTGTGAGAGCTGCATTGGCTGCCGATTTGCTTCTGTGTACTATCTTTGTAAGACATCTGGAGTC
>JANHZU010001524.1:172418-182548 GCA_032468055.1 Acrochordus granulatus | reverse complement strand
TCTCCATCTTTGGCTGCAAAGAATGTAATCAATCTGATTTCGGTATTGACCATCTGGTGATGTCCATGTGTAGAGTCGACAGGATTAGATTATAATACTTCAAATCCATACTATTTTTTGCTCTCCAAAGTGGGTTTTTCACAAAATTTCAAACTTCACAAAATTGGTGTGCAGTTTAGAATCTGACAGCATTTTAACAAGTACTGATTTTTTTTCTTAAAACTATCACAAAGCCTGTTTTGAAAATAATTAGGTGAAGTTAAATTTGCAATTTGACCTTGATTACACAAATTATACATTTCATGTATTCTTATTCAAATTGATAAAATAACTATTAATACTTCAGCAGGGGTTGAACTAAGTGATCCTTAAAGGACTTTCCAAATCTATGAATCTCAGATTCTATGCTTCAATTTCTGCCAGTTTCAATACAGATCTTCAGGAAAATGGTCTTAAAAAAAATTCTAGAGTGTTACATTGTCCTTGCTTTCTATTCTTAAAATTATTCAACAATTTTCACTTGGACTAAAAAAGAACATTAAACCCACAAAAATGTCTGTCAGCAGACTTTAGTTAACATGTTAATTATGTTTATGATTTTTTTTCTGACAACTTTGATGTGGAAAAACACATAAATGTGCCAAATAGTTGATGGTACATTACAAAGAGCATAGTTGTTGTTTTTTAAGTGACATTTGATGTAAATCACAGATGAAAATCGCTCTTGATGCAAGAGTTTGTTCTGCTTTGTACAAAACAGAAGAAATTTACATCCATTCTCTAAGTTTAGATTCAATATAAAAGAGTGTGATACACTTTGAGTGTGAACTGCTTTCTTATGAATAATTCTGTTTGAAAGTGGTAAAATCTGTCCTTGATTTCTTATAATTCTTAGGTGGCACTCAATTTTCTCTGTTTTCCAGAAAAACTGAAATCTCAGACACTTCTACTGTATATTAACTTTTTGCATAGATCCAAAATTGGCAAGATGTTTGGGACTTGATTGGATATGGGGACAGATGGGAAGAGAACAAAAGTTCTACTGCATAACTTGTTCAACTCATGACAGCTGATGTAACTGATTACTAGTTACTAATGAGATACTCACAATCTTATGGTCCACAACTGCACAGAGTTCAGCATTATTATTGTTCTGATTTTAGTGTATATATGAAGTTTGCTCAGGGTGCCTGCCTGCGTAGAGTTGTATCCATACAGTTTGCCTTTCTATGCATGTAGACTGCATACATTCAGTTATTATTTAAGTAAGTTTAAACACCCTGTAGAACTGCAACTGTCTGCCACAACCTCCACTTTGGTTCCCATCATGTTAAAGTTCCCACCCAATTATTCAGTAGAATGGTTGGCATATTGGTAGACACCAAACTGCATGTTCACACAGTGAACTGTGCAACAGACAACTGAGTTCCCCAGATCGCATCCTGTAAAATGTATCTTCTTCTTTCATGTTTTAGATAAAGATTAAACTCTGTTTTACCTGGAAAGAAGCCTCATTTAATTGATTGGGACTTATCCCTGAGTAAATAATCAGTAAATGCTCTAAGACTGTTGGCCAGCCCCACCTCTATTAATTTGCAGAGATTTTCATGATCTTTTTCCAAAGTGGATACATCAGTTCCTGGAAGAGGAATCTAACTGTTCTCATCATTCCTTTCATATGAGTGGTACTACAGAGATTGCTTATTCAGAAACCCATTTAAGCAGTCTACGTGCATAGAAAGGCACAACTGTATGAATACAACGCTACACAGGCAGGCACCCTGAGCAAACTTCATATATACATACAGTAAAATCAGAACAAAGACTTTTAGGCGCATTAAACATGTTCCAATTGTCTCCGCTTCTTTGTAGACCTGGCACAACTATTTAAATCATTCCTGTTTTTTTAAATCTTTATTTCAATTTTGGTTTAGCAGTTCCAAAATAAAATAATTTTGAAAGCTTGTCCCATCAGTGGAAATCACCCTTTTAACCCATCAGCTACTATTATCATCACTAGTGCAATTGTCCCACTATTGGCTCAGACTGAAATTCAGTTATCGTCAGTGGGACTGCTCCTTAGCATGCATGCCTAGGGTTGCCCGCTAACATTTCAATTTCACAGGACCAAGTATATATTTTTTTTCCTGGAGCTATCACAGAAGTAGGAAACTGAGAGAGACTAAAGGCAGGAAGATTTGCTTTACTATGAGACCTCTTTTGAGAACCAAAAGATGTTTGGTATAGATAGCTATTTATAGGAGACAACCTGAACTCATGACCAAAGTACTAGATATCAGTTCTAACATCTTACTTCTGATGGTTCCAGAAACTGGCCACAGTATAAATTGGTTTAATCTGAATGTATCATAATAATGTTTTTGTGGATGGCATTGTTAATAGTCATGGCATATATTCTATAATGGCCCATGTAAGGGATATCATGTGTGATAATGGATTGCTATTCAATTAAATTGTTTTAAAAAATCCTTGAATATTCAAAACCAAATTTGCACTTCAAATTTTATTTTTTTCATCAATCTGGATTTGGGATGCTGAGCATGGAATTGGGAGATTTTGCTAGTCTTGATAATTATTTTAGGGTTAGGCCTACAAAGTTTATACAAGCCACAGATTGTATAGACTGTAACATGATATTGTGACAAAGGGAAAGGGCAAAAGATGTTTGTTTGGAACTTACATAAGTCTTCTTTGTTCTGGATCTCTTAACTTTTAAAGCCTAATTTTAATCTCAAAATAAATATTAATTAAGTAGTAGGAATGACAGCAGAAACATATTTTAATTGCTTAATATCATAAAGGAAATCATTACTTTTAATAGGGAGACTTTATCCAGGCTGCAAAAATCTGAATGGCTGTCAGAAGCAAAGAGTTAGTCATTGTTGTATCATTTTGCTATAACTTGGTGGACATCCAGATTTTTGCAGGCTGGGTATGAAAATGGCTCTCCTATTAAGGTTATACATCTGTATGTTTAATCTCAATAATACAGTATCTGAAATTCCAAGAATGGCAAGGTCTATTTCATATGTTTATGAACACATGTTCTTAAATAACATTTATTATGTAAATAATAAATGGGACTATGATAATAGTCCCAAACCAAAATGCTAATGCCCCAGGGTTCACTTTGAATGTAGATTTCTCTGAATTCAAAAGCAAGAACCAGAAAATAAAGTTTGATGTAGTGGTTAAGGCATGAGGCTAGAAATTCGGAGACCATAAGTTCTAGACCCACGTTTGGCATAAAACAGCTAGATGACCTTGGGCCAGTCATGCTCTCTTAGACCTAGGAAGAAGGCAACACAAGCAATTTTTGAAAAACTGTGCCAATCAACACTGATTTGAAGGCACAAAATAAAGACAAGTGCACCACAAGAAATAGGTAGGGCTGGTGTTGCCATGGAGGGAAATGAGGTGGTTCTCTCAGGCAGCAAATACTAATTACTATGAAAAAACACAAATTATTATTAATTTGCTATCCTTGAATTTTAGCCTCCACTTGTAGCTTAAAAAAGAAGAAAGAGATACTTTCTTTACTCATGTGCCAAAAAAAATTTGGTTGCAAGTATCTGCACAGGGGGAAATGAGGTGTAAAACAACTCAAGATTGTACTCACAACCACATGATGGAAGCCCTGTACTTTTTTAAACCTTCTGTGGTTGTCTTCCACATTTTATTGAATTACAGATCGAATAAACTCTCATTGCTGGCTGTGCCCTTTCTGAAAGAACTGGCCCACAGTCTGAGACTGTTTCTTGATCCCAGCTGCTGGTGGCAAAAAGTTCATTTAGGTGATTTTGGCTAATTTGTTTCCTGCAACCATCTTAGGCGCGTATAGTTGGCAAGAGTGATTGATGTTGTAGCATAGGCCCCAGTCACATTGCAACTGCTTATTGTGATGAACTTCAGATTATACCAGTCTTTAGGAGTGTCTAGACATTTCAGCTATAAATGACAAATGCTTGCAGTGTTTTATATCTATGTTGAAAGACCTGCTCAAATTGTCGGTTATGTTACAGGTGTAATTTTAAGGTGTTTGAGAGCACAAACATTGCCTTTTCCTGTAAAGTAGCTGCATCTTTTCTTGTGTAACATGGTTGCAGTCTCCTTCTGCTCTGTGTGCCTGGAGAAGGATATGACTGCTTTATGAAGCTGTGGACAGATAAAATGTGCAGCTTTTGAGAATCAGATCCAAAGCACTGCACAGCCCCCATCAGCAGTCATTTTGGCCTCAAAATCTCATGTTTTCATCAGAATAACAAAAGCAGCATTAGCATTGCCTTATAAACTCCACTCCTTTTAGGTATGTGTGCAAAGATGCGGGGATGTCATTGTCACAATTCTGCTTTTTTTCCCCTCTTCAGTTTGCATTGCTCTGATCATGATTTAGCAATGTTTGCAATATTTTAAAAGCTTATATTTTATATTTCATTAGCAGTTGTGTTGAGTACCTTATGGATAGAAATACTGGATGCAAGTTTTTGTATTAATATATTCTTCCAGCATATTAAATATGGAGTATTACTGGTGCCTAACAATTGAAACATATTTTTTTTGTTCTAATACTTTCCTACCTCAGACAGACCTGAGTTATTAAACAAGGGCTTGACAAGGGATTTCCTGATATGAAAACAAGTCCTGCTCTCAGAAAAGAAGTACGGCTGCTTCACATATACAGGTAATGAAGTGAAACATTTACCCCAACATATTACGGCTCATGTTCAACAAAAGAACATGCTCTGTCATCGTCATAATGAAATCAGTTTCTCCATTCTTTGCTTTTAATTCCATCCTCCTATTGTCCCTTTATGTAATTATCTTCAGTAAACCGTATTTTCACACCCGCATGAAAAATTACATGGTCAAGCAAGCCAATTCATAAACCACTCATCTATGGTTAAGTTAGCTTGGAAAATTAGGCAAAACTGTGAGGAACAGCTTGAGTACACAATTACCCAAAACACTTCTGGGTTTCTTTTCAGAACTATCAGTGTGATACACAACTGGACCTAATCCATTAATAATTTAAACAGCCCCAACTGAATGCATAAATGGAACTTAGCATTTTAATATTTTCCCCCAACTGAGATTGCAGGTGGAATCAAAATGTTGGCAAAGCAGAAACAAAGTTTAGCCTTTTGCTTTTTAAAAGAAATCAGGATTTTGCATGCAGATAACTGTAATTATGATTCTCATTAAAGAATCATAATTGATATAAGAGGAATGCTGTACAGAGACAGTTTGTTGGCCCCACTGAATTAACAAGCAAGATTTTTTAGCGTGCAATTGATTAATAGATTATGCATGTTAAATATAAAAATATTGTAATTGAAATGCTGACCAGAAATGTCTAAAGGCTGAAAAAAAAAACATCAACCGTATATAATATAGAGCTAAAGCTTGGAACCGAATGCCAAATCCTACATGAAATGCGAACAACTAGTTAAAACAGCAACAGAGGTGAGCATCTGCGAAGTAGAGAAGGAGGAGGGCCTTGGAAAAGATTAGGGAAGAAAACTCCTTCAATGCATGAAAAGCAACAACAGCTTTGAATTGTTTCCATTCTTCCTCACCCCCTTCATTTGTTTGCAAAGTTTTTATTCCAAAATTCCTTTGAGTAGCTAAAGCATGTAAGAAGGCCAACATAATAACCATTTCAAAGACAGAGCTATAAAGATGATAAACAATCCCTCACCTAAAAAGTTATTATAGTTTTATTTTAAAAGAGTCAAGGCACATTTGTTACTCATTTGTTGCATTCAGACTATATAGCCTCCTGCAGCCCTCAAGGTCAGCTGCAGAGAGTTGGTGAATCCTCCAAAATGGGTGTGTGTGTGTGCTTGGGGGGGCCTACAGGGGAAAAGAGAGAAAGGACTAATGTTGAACAGACATACTTTCATTCAATGCCACTCCTTGCCATCATTGAAGGCAAGTAAAGGGAGGAGTAAGGGTCTGATGTGGACGTTAAGACTGTGGAGCTGCTGGATATATCAAAGAAAGCCACAGCTATGGCTGGGCAAGCAACTTCTGCCCCCTGATCAATATTTTCCTGTGCTAACAGCCAGGAAGCAGCAATCTGAAGTGCCCTACTCTACAATTCCTCATGCTTCTCCCTCTCTTCCTCATGAGCTTCGTCATCTTTCCCCATGTTTGATATAAAGAAATCCAAAGACTACAAAGGGTGTTGCAGAGCATGCTAATGATCCATCCACAAGCAGTTTTGCATTTTATTTCATAAAGTTTTAAGGGGACAAGATAAACATTTGAAACTTGTTCATGTTTGTGGAGAGAGATGATTCTTTAATAGGGTGAAAAACTGAATGTGTAATGATGTACCAAGCATGTAAAGAGGACCGGGATTTTCTATATTTCCTAGCTCTTTGAGGAGTTTTGTTGTTGTTGTTGTTACTGATTTTTTGTTAGATTTATAGCTTGGATTTCCAGATGGGTTTCATGAAGATCTTCTTTCACTGGATCCGCACAATGGCAACAATGTGAAATAGTTTGGGCTGAAAGAAAGAAACCAACCTCAAATCACCCAGGGAGCTTCCATAGCTGAGCCTGCACAAGAATCTGGGTCTTTCTAGCCCTAATTAATTCCCTTAACTACTATACTACCCTGATACTTTTAATAAATTACATCTATTTCCATTAGTCCCCAATCCAGATTGGCAAGAGATTATATTGCTGTATTAGACAATAATATTTGGAGGGACATCTGGAGGTTACAAAATAGTTTTCATGGTCACCTGAAACCTTGGGCTTTTGGGATGGTCATAGAGTTGCCCATGGATATTGTACTATTTATTTATTTTTATTGGTTTGCAGTATTGTATATAAACTAAACAGCTATTCAGGTAGTTCTTGACTGATGGCCACAACTGAACCCAGAATTTTGGACATAAGTCATTGCAGTCATTAAGTGGTCACCATATGGCCCAACTCAATTTTTCCAATGGTCATAAAATGAGTTACCATGATTGTTAAGCAAATCACACAGTCATTAAATAAATCCAGCATATCTAGTGGGCTTTTCACCATTTCCTGGTGGAAAATGTTACAAATTGCAGTCACCTGACAGCAACCAAATTGCAGTACACCGCAATAGTCATAAATGTCATCCAATTGCCAAGCAACTGAAGTACATTCACATGATGGCAGGGGATGTGTATGGCAGTCATAAATTCACAGATGGGTTATAAGTAACTTTTTGAGAGTCCATCCTAACTTCAACCAGTCATTAAGAGAGGACTACCTTTATAACTGTATTAATAAAGTATAAAAAAATATTTGAGAAGTTCAATAGACCCAGAAGAGACTTTTTACTAAATTAAAAAAGTTTTTAGGTGATAAGAAATATATCTAACATTCTTTAAAAAGAAGCAAATTTTCTTGTTGAACTTTTTAAAAAATGGTAAGGGCAATGCCAAAGAATATTCAAAATACTATACATGCACTCATTTCATATGCTAGTAAGGTTAGCTCAAAATACTACAAGCTAGGCTTCAGCAGTATGTGAACTGAGAACTACCAGAAGTACAAGCTGGGTTTCAAAGAGGCAGAGAACTAGAGATAAAATTGCCAACATTTGCAGGATCATGGGGAAAGTAACGGAGTTCCAGAAAAAAATCTACCAGCGCATTCATAAAGCCTTCAATTGTGTGGATCACAACAAACTGTGGCAAACTCTTAAAGAGATGAGAGTACCAGACCACCTTACCTCTCTCCTGAGAAATTTGTATGTGGGTTAAGAAGCAACAGTTAATACCAGTTAGTACTGGTTTAACTACTTAAACCAGAAGTGATGGAACCGGTTGCCATGATCTTAGTTTTTTTATTGTTGAGTTTCAAGCCAGCTTTTGCATTCTTCTCTTTCACCCTCATCAAGAAGCTCCTTAACTCCTCTTCGCTTTCTGCTATTAGAGTGGTATGGTCTGCATATCTGAGATTATTTATCTTTCTCCCAGCAATCTTAATTCCAACTGCAGCCATGAACTCAAAAGACGCTTGCTCCTTGGCAGAAAAGCTATGGAAAACCTAGACAGCATATTAAAAAGCAGAGACATCACCTTTCCAACAGTGGTCTGTATAGTCAAAGCTATGGTTTTCTCCATTGTAATGTATGGCTGAGTGCCGAAGAATTGATACCTTCAAATTGTGGTGCTGGAAAAGACTCTTGAGAGTCCCTTGCAAGGAGGTCAGACCAGTCATTCCTAAAGGAAATCAATCTTCATTGTTCATTGTTCAGGACAGATACTGAAGGTCAAATACTTTGGCCATCTAATGCAAAGAGAGGACTCATTGGAAAAGACCGTGTTGCTGGGAAAGATTGAAGGCAAATGGAGAAGGGGAAGGTGAGATGGTTAGATAGCATTGTAGACATGATGGACATTGATTGGGCAGACTCCAGGAGGCAGTGCAGGACAGGGAGGCCTAGAGTGCTGCAATCCATGGGGTTGCAAAGGGTCAGACATAACTGAGCAACTGAACAACAACAAAAAGAGTTTAATCCCTATAATGACTTTCTTCTATCTATTCAACGTCTCTTCATTTTGGAGATTTCATGGACATCAGAAATAAAGAAGATATGAAATAACTATAGTCTTTGTAAGTAAATTATATTCTTTATATAACATCTTAGTATTTTTAAAAGCATCATTTAAAAGTATTGTGATCACTTTCCAAAAACAGTGTGACCAACCATTTGGAGTAAGAATTATTCCAAAAGTGTTAATTTCTCATGAGGGGAAAAATCAATTTCCTACTATGATTAGAATCAAAGGTTTGCCAAGATGGTAAGTGTACTCACTGATTGCTCTCCAATTGAATTCACAATGGTTAATAGTCAATATCCTCCTCGTTCATGACTGAGATTAACAAATAAGATTGACAGTGTTGCAGTCATTAAGTGGGCATGACTCAATTTTATAACTATTGAAAATTCTTATGAAGATGGTAATTTGAATTTTCTATAATGAGATTCTAGATATTTCTACCTCTATAAAAATCAACCATTAGCTTCTAAATTTCAAAAAAACACATTTAAATGGATCCAATTTGGATGTTGCTCATAATATTCATATTCACAACATTATTTCTTCCCCTAACCCCACCACCCACCTATTATTAGAATTTCATTTTAAACATTTTACCAAGTTTATTGGTGGAGGACATGATGAGGGCACATTTAATCCTTCCCCAAGAAACATTTTCCTTTTGTGGCTATGTGCAGAGCTTAAACTGGAGAAAAGGCACAGCTAGATGAAAAGGTTTAATCTCTCTCTCTTTCTCTCTCTCTTTGGAGCCTCACTTCTGTATCATCCCTGGTGCTTATTTTTAAGTAAAGAAATAATATATAAGCAATATATCCAATGTATAAGTCTGCCTTGAAGAAACTACAGCATTTTTCCCAAGCAACTGGAAGTATGTTCAACCTCACCAAGCAATATAATATGGTTTGTCAGTGAACATGATATGGTGTGTGTATGTGTGTTTTGTGGAATGCTATATAACAACAGAGAACTTTTTCATTTTGGCTGGCCCATAATGGTACAATGGGGCTTCCTTGTAAAATAGTACTACGTCAACCCTACTTAGTACAAAGAAAGACTGTCTGAGGTAACAAATCTTGCTGCCAAGTAGCAGACATTTTTAACTACATGAGGCTCAGATAACACTTCACTGTTTATTTCTTTAAGGGAGAATGGGCCTTAAGCTTCATGTGCCAGCAGAAACTAACAATATGACACTATGTTTAAAAAAAGAAGTATTTTCATAAGCTCAGGACAAGGTAGCAAATGTATCCCTAAATGAAAAAAAGGATTATTTATTGTTAGTGAACTGTATAGTGAGATACATGATTCCTTCAGTGGAAGGAGAAGAATTGCAACTCATTTTATTCTTAATTCTTTGAAAACCTTTACTTCAGTTGAGCAGGACATGAAACATATGCAAGACATATGAACTGCTCAAAAACTCAAGACTGACTCACCAGCACCACTGTTAATACTAGATTATATTTTCCCCCTAAATAATGAGATTTTCTGGATTAGTCTTTTATGAAATTTAAATAATGTTTTAAAACTGAACTTTAAATGATGCAGAGA
>JANHZU010001524.1:122412-150667 GCA_032468055.1 Acrochordus granulatus | reverse complement strand
TTATCTATAATATATAAGAATAGGTTTCTCAATCTTGGCAAATTTAAGATGTATGGCTTTCCACTCCCAAAATTCCCCAGCCAGTGTGTTGTATGGTGTATTCTGAACGCTGAAGTCCACACATCTTAAAGACTGAAAAACATTGATCAAAGATAATGAGGAATATTGCAAAGATGGTTTAACCTGTGCACAAAGATAAAATATCCTTAATGTCCACAAGAATAGGTCCATAGCTTTTTTTTCTTTCAGGATTCAGCCCAATGCTATAATTTGTTAAACTATAGAACACAGAATAATAGTGTACCCAAAAAAGTGTTCCGTGACCTGATCCCTCTCTCAATGAGCCACTCAGCAGTTTAATCTTTTCCAGCCAGAAGGACAAATACAACCAGCAAACTTTATGTAAAAAGATATTGGTGGGGGGATCTGCCCATTGGTCCAATTACCCTCCTTTAACTCAACTTACTTCACAGGGGAAAAAAGAATGAGGGAGTGTTAGGTATATCACCCTGAGTTCCTGAAGGAAAGCTCGGGATATAAATCCCAACCCTGATAGATATTGATATGACATGGATATGTTCCCAGGCTTGGGGACCATGAGTTTAGTAGGAGTATATGGTGTTTTGTAATTTTATTGTAGATAGTATTATTTTGGTTGTCATAATTGTTTTTCTAATTTGTTGTTTCTGATAGTTTTTTGTTTTTGTATTGTGTCCATTATATATTGTTATCTGCCCAGAACTGCTATGGCCACATAAACTTCTGAAAAAATTAAATCAATTAATAATAACTAAAATAAATTTTCTATGTGCTCAATGACCAGAACACAATGAGTGATCAGGCAGATTAGAAAAAACATCTAAAATTTGCAAGTTAGGGAAGAGGAAATTTGGAAATTTTTCAAGATGGTTAAGAAAAAGAAGCAAGAGAGTAAAAAGAAAAACTAAATTGAACAAGGAGAGATTTAGTCTCATCAATGTTGGGGAAGTTCCAGAGAGTCCTGATGTGTCTGCTTATGTTCACATTGGGAGAGTGAAGCAACTGCAGTTCTCAGCACACACTGTTTCTCATTTTTCTTGCAATTATTCTAATCTATTTACTTTTCAGAGCAAGAGAACACAAATAATGTCTTGGCTTGTGGTAGAAGCATGAGACTTGATTATGTATAGAAGCCATACAGTGGAAAACTTGGGTATCTTCCCTATTAAACTATATTAGAGTTTCGGGCAGTGAGGAGTCCTGTTTAGGTGAAAGGTCTGTAGAGTGTTCTTTGTTTTTGCTTCCCTGGCATTTGAGTTTTCTTGATGTTCATGGGTTTAAACAGAAGCTCTCTTGAAGATGACAGGTTTCCTCTAGCTAATCACATTTTTCATTTCATTAATTCAAAAGACAGTTTCCTTAAAATTCAAAAAAAAATTATGTGAGATTTTTCTTTCTTTCTTTGTTTTCAGCTCCATTTAATTTTGCTCATCAAACATATATCTATCCATGAATTCAGAAATGTTGTCTTCTCAAATGTTATATTGGAACAAGTAACTGCAAATGTCTGGTTTAATGTACTTTGGTGACATCAGGCTCTTCCACACAACACCAGTCCCATTCTGTTTCCATATCCCTTTAAAATATTTTATATATTTATTAAACAAATTTATATAACCATCCAGCTCATATATAAGTGACTACAGGTGGCTTACAAAATTTAAAAATATTTGTGAAACTGATCGTGCAGTAATCATGCTACATTATTGGCTACAAAATGCATTGAATGCACACCTATGAATGATCCCTGATGCCTGACAACAGGAGCAAAGGATATCATTCCGTTTCATCTCTTTCACTTTTGAAAGATAACTAGACCAATGGGTTTGGCCATCTATTGAAACCTACTTTGTTTCTGCCTAAATCTGTAAAATCCAATACAAGGGAGCTTGAGGTATCAGTTCCTTTTGAACACAGGTAGGCATGGGGAGGGTTGTGTATTCTCTCTCTCCTCTCAAACTCTCCCGTATAGCATTCCTACTTCCGTCACTGGTCAGCTGCTGTTCAGGTTGATCCAAATTTCCAAGCCGTGTGCTCCAAAGGAAACAGAGAAGAAAGGCATTAATAATCCCCATGTCAAAAGAGAAGAAGATATATTATGTTTGATTAGTGTTGACTTCTTGCTGGATGAGGTTTTTGATTGCTGCGGTTCTGACCTCCCCATATTTAGCAATGTGATTTCTCCATCATCTCATCATCAATCCACTAACCCACATTCATCCTTTCTTTTGCACATTAACATTCAGTGGATGCTGAGGAATAATTTGTTTCCACATTGAGGCAAAAGGTGCATCAAGAGACAAATACCATAGACCACTCACAAGTAGCAGAGTTGCCAAAGAAAGGTTCAGTTTTGCTCTGGTCTCAAATAAATTAGTTCAGCTTTCCAAACACACAGACTGCTTCTAGGCAAGTAATTCTCAGCTGTTTCTGGAGTTGTACAAAGATGCTATACGCATTGTTTCTTGCCATATCTAGTGCACATATCAAACTCTTCCAATGAATAGAAGCTTTATTATAAATAAGAACACACAAAAATGTTTGAAATATAACTATGCACACATAGTAATTATTACCAATCATTCTGATCGAGTTTTTTTAAAAAGCAGATGTACATGCAAGATTTAAAACATAGACTTTGAAATGCAGTTTAATTTTGTAAAATATCTTTTAAACACAGCAGTAAAATTGTGAAATTTGTTCATAGATTTCTGGAATAGGTTTGTGAAGAATAGTTCTAAAACAAGGATGACTCAATCTATTTTTTTTCTTAAAAGTTATGAAAGATTCTGCATATCACTTACATATTAATTCTTAATATGGACTTTTTGGTTAATTTGTCACTTACAGGAAGTCTGTGAGTTGTTCAAAATCAGTATTGTTAAATCAATTCAGAAAAAGTCTGAATTCAATCTCTCTGAAAAAAATGGTTAGCAACTGTACATGTACAAGTAGACTAGCCTATCTTAATATGCGGCACTATATTTTTAGGGATCATGAGTGCTGTTTCAGGACTGAACGTCTGTATCTAAGTCAATCTAAATCTTAGAGATTATAAGGACAGTTTATCCTTTTGCATTTTTAATGTATCACTTCCATTGCCACAATACAATATTCATGACACTAAAAACTGAAAAACTGATACCATTCCTAGTTGAGTGAAGTTTCATATTAAAAGTAGATAATATTGGGTTGCCAAAAATTGTGTTTTTTAAACAAGGAACATAAATTATTTTTAATGTCAGCATGCCAACAGTGATACTATTCCAAGTGTAATCTATTTTTACAGCAAAAGCCAATTAGTATAGAAATATCAGTTTTGGTTTATTTAGTTCAAGGAGTTCACATCTACTGATGAAAAATCTGAGGACACAGGCTTCTGTTTCCTAAAATGTAAGCAACATAGCTGAATTTGTGTACACTTTTTTATTTATACATTTTTTGAAATTAATCTGAGACAACTATGATTTCCAGGAGCTTGAAAATGTTTCCTAATGCTGCTTAATTAACATATAAGGCTTGTCTCAATTAAATATTTTTCTTATAAAAATTGTAAGAAACAGTAGGAAAATTTGCTCTTCTTTAAAAAAAAAGGAATGTCAATGTTCATAATGGCATTAGTAAATTAACCAAGACAGCATATACATGCCTTGCTTTTTAAGAATGTTTATGTTCCAATATGTAAGCATATTAAGAAAAATAATTGTTTTGAGTTTTGGAATATGCTAGGCAATATTAGAACTGTTGATGTCAGATTTTACTCAAGTTTAGGCCAAATATACCTAGAGAAAGCAGAATTGTAACCATCAATCTTTCTATCAACATTTACATAGCCTGTGAAACCATTTTATTCCGGTTTGGCAGCTGAAATTTGATAGTGAAATTACCTTTGCTGAGAGAAGAAGAAATAGAAGTGTAAATCATTTTTTTTCTCCTTGACTTTACAGAACTGTTGACTATTATCAGTCATGGTACTGGAACTAGTTTAGATATACTGTCTGTTTGGTACGGGCCAGTGAAGGGCATGGTGGCCAAGCAGTTAAGATGCTGGGCTTGTCAGCTGGAAGGAAACCGTATCCATGCACCATCATGATACATATGGTCATGCCGGCCACATAACACAGAAACATCTTCAGACAACACTGGCTCTTCAGCTATGAAATGCAGATGAGCACTGCCCCCTAGAGTCAGACACAACTGGCAGGGAAAACCTTTACCTTTACCTGTTTGGTATAGGCAAAGCTTATGAAAGTTCTGCTCATACTTGGACAGCCATCTCCAGAAGATGATCTTAACAATTTCTTTGTATGAGGTTCTATTTTATCTCCATGGTGTTTGACATCTATATAAAATGAATGGAGTCAGTGCCGTCAGTATGCTGTTCATACATACCTGGTTCCAGTAATGAACAGAATGAAGACTAGTAAACAAAAAGTTAATCCAGACAAGACAGAAATTCTGTTTGTAAATATAAATTGGAGCTATTTACACAATTTAGAGATGAGTACCAAAGCAAAACCCAGCTGTTTAAAAAATATTCTGGTGGGAGTTCTCACTGTGAATTTCTGAACATTGCTTATAGTTTTGAATTCAGGAGAACTAAGCCGGATCTCTCTACTCCATTTTTACAATCCCATTGATCAATGACAGTGCAATTTTTCACATTTTTGAAACAAGCAGTAAAAGTGACTTCAGCTATAATAGATTTAATATAACTCCTTTGTTGAAAGAAATTATGCCTCCCAATTAAAAAAGGCTAAAAATTCCATGCAGTTCAGTGACATTGCTGTGATATGCTACTCTCCTCTCACATTGTCTTCAGAGGCAAAAATAAAAGGGCTTTTAAAAACTCCAAAATTGCTTGCCTTTTGTTAAACATACCTTAATGAAATTTCTTTACATTAAATTTGTCTATAGCTTTTCAGAGATACCTTCTTCCCATTGTTTATTCTGTCTTCACCTTTCCTTTATATTTGTTGTGTTTACATCATTCTGACTGCTTATATACTGCAGGTCAGAAGGCTGCTTATCCCCAAGAGTAGTTTTTCTTCTATTTGTTTAGAAATTGTTGAGTGCCTCTTTGCATTTATGGGGAGGTCTGTCCACAATTCAACCAGAGCAGTTACATTTATTGCATGTTCTGTTTATTGCACATACTCTGGAGAATATTATTAAGCAGATTGAGGCTATACCCTTACTTCCCCTCTAACAGCAAAAATTATGAGGCAGTAAACTCATGTGCAAAAGTCAAGCCTTCAAAGACAGAAACTTATCTTTGTTTGGGGCTACCTCACAGACTGATAGACACTTAGCTGCAAAACTTATCAGGTATGAGGTCATAACTAAACCTGGTCAGTCTCAGTCATCACTTGACATGATAGCACACTTTGATAAAGTTGACTAATAAGAAGATAGTTTTGTTTCTTACTAGTGGAAGGTTTATGTTTCTTAGAACTGAAATGATTTCTTCGAAATCTCTCTCGCTTTTTCAGAGATAGGACAAGTTATATGTCATTTTTTCCTCTAAGAAGTGGGTCTGAAAGGAATATAGCCCAGACAATTAATGGAGATAATTAATTATACTTTCTCTATAAAATATGAGAAAATTGCCCAGCAAAGAATTGTTATTATTATTATTATTCAGCCCCCAGTGAGGCACCACTTTGGTGTTGCTGTGGCACTTGTGTGCTCTGAAGAAGATGAGAGCTATGCCAAAGGTTCAAGCATACTGGACAGATCTCATCAGAGGAGCTAGACAAAAACTTCTCCCTCCCATAAAAAATATGACATGCAATTTACAGAAACCCATACTGTTTCAGTTGTCACTGGAGTCAACAAGGACCATGCTAGATGTTGGAGTTCCTGGACATCTGGTGAAAAATGAGCTACAGAACTCCACTGGAGAAGGAAATGGCAACCCACTCCAGTATCCTTGCCAAGAAAATCCCATGGACAGCAATAAAAGGCTAAATGATATTATACTGGAAGATGAGCCCCTCAGGTCAAAAGGTAGAGCAGAGGGCAATTACAAGTAGTTCTAGAAAGAGTGAAATGGCTGGGCCAAAGCTGAAAGGATGCTCAGATGTGGATGTGTCTGGTAAAAGTAAAGTTCATTGCTGTAAAGAACACTATTGCATAGGAACCTGGAATGTAAGATCAATGAATCAAGGTAAGCTGGATATGGTCAAAAATGAGATGGCAAGATTGAACATCAACAAAATTAAAATGGATGGGAACAGGCAAATTTAATTCAGATGACCACTATATCTACTACTGTAGACAAGAATCCCTTAGAAGAAATCATAGGCAATAAAAGAGAGACAAAAGCAGTTCTGGTACAATCCCAAAAATGACAGCATTATCTTGGTTTGACTAGATATGCAAAAAGATTAACTAGGTGAAGATTGGAGTAAAATGTATATTAAAACTGTCATGGACACATGTTGTAGGAATAGGACCAAAAGAGTCTTGTATACAATTGTGGCATACATTTTTGTGGACTTCCCACTTTAGCAAATACATGAAGATTTATTCAGAGATTAAAACTGTGGTTGGTTTGTGGAAATAGTAATTTGGAAGAAAATTGTGAAAGGTTATTATTGTTCTGCGTTTAATTTGTTCCAGAGGGCAGGAGCCATGGCAGAAAAGGCCCTTCTCCTGGACCTCACCAGCTAGAATTCCTTGACCAAAGGGGTCTGCAGCATGCCTTTTCTGCTGGAATGAATGGGGCAAGCCAATCTCACTCTTATGTGGTGTCTATCTGGTACTCTCAGACTAATCAAATGCTTTAATTTTCACCTTGATTCAGTTTGCACTGTTGGAGCTAATCCTTACAGTACTGTACATGCTCATCCTACTGTAGTTGCTCTGGTTTCTGGATTTTTCACTGTTTGGAAGACTGAGTGAGTGTAAGAAAGTGTTTGCTTTTTCTTAGCATAAAAATGAAGGCTTTGTTTCAAGAGCTTGTAAATAATGATGAACGTACAGATTTCTCACCTCATTCTCCATTTCGCTTTGTTTTCCCCAGACTGTCATCAATCTGTCTTTTAGCTCTAGTTTTAAAATTAATCTAATTCCATGTGAACAGAATACATTACCCTTTGGCTAGAAAGTGGAATATACATTGAAGAGCAGCAGCAGCAGCAATATAATTACATTGCTTAAATCTCACAGAATTCCATGGCACAAAAACAGTCTATGTTCATGTTTACACATATTTTATTAAATGTTAAAATCCCAGAAAATAAATTACAAGCATTCCTATATTACTGTATCCCTCAAGATAGTCTTCTTGGGGGGGAATGTGGAAAAAACTGCATGTGACCAATCCAAAACTAAGAAAGGTATGCTTTTACCAAATCTTTGTCATATCCAAGTCATGCAGAACACGATTCTCATCTCCAACCAGTTCCTAAGATATTTTATTCAATTAATGAAATGAAAAGGAAGAGAATGTCCCAATCATATAGTAGTTCCTGGGAAAGTATGCCAGATGAATATTTGAGAAATGAGGGTGAGAGAAAGGTGGAGGAAAGGAGAGAGAAAGTACATCAAGGAGATTCAAAGGTCCATCATATGTCTAGCCAGCTTCCACAGCCTTTGTATTTACATTGTTTTTTGAATGGAAAGAGCTAAAAGACAGAAGAATGACAGTCTGGGAAAAAGAAAGAAAGACAGTAATTAGACATGTGTGATTAGCATTGGTAACCGGAGAAATTAAGCCACTAGTCCCAGGAATCTTCTCTTTTGAAGGTACCTACAGAGGAAAAGAAAAGCTATTTCCCACAGAGTTGTGATGGAATCTACTCCCTGCTAGTAGAGTTTGATTGCTTTTTGGGATACCTACTGTGGGGAGATCAGCTCCTTAACCTTCTTTTCTAAAGAACTTTATTGTCCTCCTGTGAAGAAAAGGAGATTAAGACTTTACAAGCCTCCTTCCATCACTGGACTCTGACAGAAGTACTAGAGCAATGAATTTTTAATGACTTAAAAATTGCCATTGGCTAAGATCCTTATCGAAATAGTTGAAAAAAAATAGGTCCCTATAAAGCAGCTCTGATTGTTTGCTTTGAGCAGTAAATTCTTGAGCTACTTTTCTTTTGAGTGATACACACATCAGATTTTGGTTTATTCACTTAAGCAGATCACCTCAGTTAATAAGTATATAATTATTTGTGGGAAGGTAAAATATTGTATTACAGCTCAAGTAGTCTAAACAAACTCCCTCCAGTAATTCATTGATGTCTACATTCACTGTTTAACTACAATCCTATCTTATTCATTGTGACTTTACATCTGGTGCTTCCCATGGCTTTATAAGATCTTGGCAATAATAGAATGTATCTTCTTCAGCTTTTAGATGATCTTCATAATATCTACTTTTATTTTTGTAATTTTGTCATAAAACTACTTGGCTTTAGTTTAATTATTCATAGTATTAAATTGTCACAACCTAGTTAGTATTCCTTGGGAATGGAGCAAAAGCTGAACAAGTTAATGTGGGACCTGAGATGAACATACAGCAGATCCTCCTTTCTCTGAAAGTAAAAGTTATCATCAATTTAGTCAAATAAGTATTTGTGACCCTTTCTTTACTGCCTAAATCAGCTGCCTCAGAAAGGCATCTTCCTTAGCCTAATGGTAGAATCAATACTGAATAAGAGATGTGGTGGAGGTGTGTGAAGTTCACCTCCCACCATTCTCAGGGCTGGATTGAAAGGCAGGCAAGAGATGTGGGGGAGAAGACATTCCTGCCTTAGGTTACCTATTCAGGTTAACTAATGACTTAAAATTTCACCTGAAGTTTGCTTACTGTTTTCTCATTTTACCTAAAAAGTTATCTGGGAAAAGTATTTTGAAAGATAGACTATAAAAGTCCCAACTGATAGAAACCAGTACTATACAGCAACTAAAACCCATATAATACAAACACTTCATTTTGATTTGTAAAATGCAGTGAGCTGACTTAGGTAGGCATACACATTGTTATTATTTTTTAAAATAAGTATGGACAAGTCAGTTTAATTAATATTTGAGTGTGGATATTTGTGATCATTGTCTCTCAGACAGTTCAAGTGAAAAGGGGTTATGAATGATGTTATTGCCTGGCCCATCATTTGATTTGGGATAAGAAATGCCACAATCATATGGGCAAGCTATTTTATCTCATTCTTTTTTTTCTGGTTGCACTTATACTTCAGAACATCTTCTCCCAGACATTTAATGTGATCCTCCAGTTATTCTGGAGAGTCTGTTGCTGGTCTCCTTTTAATTTGTGATTATTTATTTTTATTTCTATTGATATATACGAACCACTGAGAGAATTTTTAACTGTGGCAAAGTACCAAATCTAATAAGCAAAGAAATATTTCATAGATATTCATGCTTCTTTTCTGAACAGAAAAGAGGACAGGTTGTGATTAAATAGGGTAGATATAAACAATTTTATAAAGAAGTTAATATTTAGCTTTTCAACATAATACACTTCATATTACTCCATTCCAATACTCAAATTTTGGGATGATTTCCTTTGAAACCTTTGTGTTTTTACCAGGATAAAAGTTCAGTTCAGAACTAATTTTATTCAAAGATTATTTTCTACTCATTATTGCTTATCACTTTTTCACCTCTAGATACCTTACAATCTGTTTCAGATTATTTCAGGGATTCTCCTATGGGTATGCTGGGAGTTATAGAGGGGAATGGCAAATAATACTGATTATTCTCTCTCTTTTATTAAAGGTTTCCATTGAATCAAAAGAAAAGACAATACTGGATACAAATTGTTATTTAAACTCTTATTCTTTCCCCATTTAAGCAATGAATTATTATTTAATTCATGCCTTTATTTTTGTCCTAAATAAAACAAAACAAAAAAACACACACACAAAAGGCAATTCTATGCCAAGTTCATTTGATATATATGCTGCTGGAAATACTAAGTCTTCCAAATTTACCACTTTCACAATTATCAGGATGTAGGATTTGCCAGCCTAGTGTACTACATTAGCAGTTAATATGCTACATTTTATCATCTGGAAATTAGACTCATTTGTGGCTTCTTACTTTGGGGATTTTTCATGGATATGGAAACTGTTTCTACACTGAGGACGAAGTAAATAATTTGACATCAACCATGACTAGCAAAATCAATTACAGTGCTTCTTGTTTTAAAATATGGATGTTAACCCAATGCAGTCCAAAAGCAGGTATTGTATGCCAGTGCAGATAATAACATAGAAATGGCTGACAGGCATCAATATTTCCCTGTCATGCTGATGTGAGAACTTAAGAGAAAACTGGTTACAGATAAGTCAAATGATCTGCCAAAATTATAGTGCCTGAAGCAGAACCATCTGAAGTCCTTGGGCTTCTAGTGTTGAACAAAAATCATGCTGCATTGTCCACCATGAATTTCCATCTTCATCTGTACATACACGTAAGTACATATTATGCAAAGACACATGAAATTAAATAACTAGAACTTCAGTGTTGTTTATTTTAATTCATAGCATTCTAATGTCTCTACAAATATTACTTTGGAACAGAATAAATGGAACAAATGGGATAAATGTGACATAGCATTGCAAGCTATGGTTATTTTTTTAACCATAGGTCTGTGTTTTTTGGACAGAAGAGAAAAAAATCTCCTACGTACATAATTCATTGTGCCAAATACAACTAAGTTGTGATGAGCATCATGTGAAGCTTTAGCTCATATTGATTAATCAGCAAGCTAAGATGCTTATTTGCTATAGATTTATCAGTGCTTCCTTTATTGAACTACAGCTCCAGCAATGGAGCCATAGAACAAAGTATTCAATCACAACCTCAAGATCTTCTGTCTTTAACAACCAAAATTAAATCCTTACATGAGAGAATGGGAGCTAGTCTGATCTTGGATAAGTTGTTCCAAAGAAGTGGGCTGACTTATTGATGCTTGTAGACGACAATTTCTAAGGTAAGCTTATCCTGCTTGATTGACAGAGGCCACTGTAGGAGATGGTCCATAGATATCTGGGCCCTAAGCAATCATCACCTTGAAGTGCATGATGACAACAACCATTTGCTTTTGAAGTAGGGGTGTTACATGGAAAAACTTCAGAATTCACATCACCACTCAGGCAATTGAATTCTCCATCAGTCATCTTCCAAATGACATTTAAGGACTACCTTAAATAGAATGAATTCCAATATTCATTAATTGTAAAATATATCTTTACCACTAATAATATACACTTACAGGAGAAAACCATGTTTACTTAATTCTGTTCAAATATTCATTACATGTAAAAATAGCTTTTCTGAATAATTGGAAGAAATTAATCCATTTTAATTAAGTATTTGAAACATGCTACTTCTGTATAGTCTAATTATTATGCAAAGCATATGTAAATGGATAATGTGGCTGAATGTGACATCAGAGGAGTCAATAAAACAATGCATGTAAAGTTGACATCTTAATTTCAATAATGTTATACTAAATGTTAAATATAATTTGTCTTCATTATCACTGTTTATTAATTTGTATGGCCACTCATCTCAAAAAGTGACTATTGTCCTCTTCCTTCTTGCAAGCCAGATACTCTGCAGCTAAATTCCATGGCATTGCTCACTATTAGGGATTGCCTTTCTCATCTCACTAATGCAAGCCATCATTCCCAAGCTGGTTGGTCTTCATCATTTTTCTTTATACCTCTGTGGTTGCCTCTGACTTTGGGCCCTTCAACTGCAAGTCTATATTAACACTCAAAATTTTACCAAAGTTTGTTGTTGTTATTCAGTCACTAAGTTGTTTCTGACTCTTCATGACCCCATGGACAACAGCACACCAGGCCTCTATGTCCTGCACTGTCTCCCAGAGTCTGCCCAAATCCATGCCTATCACACTGATGCTGTCCAGCCACTCCCTCCTCTGCTGCCCCTTCTCCTTTTGCCTTCAATCTTTACCAGAATCACAGTCTTTTCTAATGAATCCTCTCTTCACATTAGGTGACCAAAGTATTTGTGCTTCAGTATCTGTCCTTCCAATGAACAGAATTTTTAATAATTCTGTGAAATTGCCACAGGATCCATTGCTGGCTTTGAAACATATGTTTGATGTTTGTGTGATTTGCTATTGCATTATATGTTAGCCACACATATAAATATCACCTGAACATTGCAAAACATAACACTTTATTGTGGCTTCATCAAGTGCTGTTTTCTAAGCCATTTCATATGCTTTCTTGCCCCAATTTTGGACATTTTATTGGTAGCATTTGTACATCACATTTCAGATTGTATTTTGCTTTCTGTCACAGTTTCTTCATCCAGTACAAAGAAGTGATAATTGTCTATTAGTTCAGATTTTTGTCTGTTGCATCTGAAGTCCATTAAATTATTAATATGAATCCACCATAAATAATTAATAAAATGCCCAACTACTTTTTTTAAAGGTCTTGCATGTTTAAAACAATTCAGATTAAATGTGTAATGTATCAGAATCATCAATTTTTTGCAATTATAACTCTTTTTTTAGCATACTACAAACAAACAATGTAATAAAGGAGTTGCTATGGCTTTTGTCACTGATTTTAAATTTCAGAATGTTCAGATATTCATTTCTGCTCAGAAACAAGACATGTTTTTACATTATATTTAGCACCCAGTTGCTTTGTTCAGGAAATATATATTTTTTCTTTTCAATTAATTATTTTTAGATTAATTATACTGCTCAATATCTCATAAAGCCCTAGTAGACATGGAGGGTTAGCTATGAATTAGCTGTTGAATTCTATTATATTCTCAATACAAGTCCTGAATTTCTTTGTGGATAAATCCACATGGAAACATATTTTAAACTTGCAATGTAAAATATTTCCCAGCTATGTTATCCTGATTTCTTTTTTGATTACTATGCCATTTGATTAAACAAAAATGTCACACATATAGAAATGATGATCCTTGGACTATTAGCTATGAATGAAATGATATTCACTTAGTATTTTAAACACTTAGTGCTTTGCTCCTCAGTTATTTATTTTTACAGTTTTTCTGCTGAAACTATTTTAGTGCTGGCATTACAATACTTTCTGAAAAGGTTAACCACAGGGAAATTAAGATGATTCTCCTTATCAGTAGAGAGTAGAAAGAAGAAAAGTTATGAGCACAGACAAAAGATCAATGAAAAGTCTAGCTCCAGTCAACCTAAATTTGCATTGCCACCTAAAACCAATCCTAGAGGTTTCCCCAAAAACATAAAAATGAAACACTATTATATATTCATGTATGTCTCTTTGTGTGTCTGTGTGCAGTGTGTAGGGCAAAACAAAATAGAAATGGAATTATTAATTAAAATTAATTTATATTAAAATAAGGTATGCCATTTATAAAGTTAATTGATCACCTAGCTGCATATACCACCATTTTCTCTCACACATACCAAACCACTTTCATGTACAGATACATAATATCTTCTCCTCTTCCAGCAGAAAGAGCAAAGAGAAAATGTGATAGAAGCAGTGAGGAGAAAGACTGGCTCTATTGGGAATAGAATAGGAGAAGCAAGCAGGAGGGGGATGAGTTGAATTGTCTTGAGTTGAACTGCGTTGAGCTGGAAAGAAAATTTAACAGGGAAGAAAATAAAGAAGAGGCACTTAAACACTTAATGTTTAGGTGTTAAGAAAAAAGCTACAATTCAAAAGACAAACTATCCTTCTCAAGACAGGGCTAATCTTCCAAAGCATCTACACATTTTAGTAATGAAATCTGCACTCATTTGACCTCCTGCTCGTTTCTTTGTACTTTCAACAATGTCTTCTATTCTTCTCAGCAAATGTCAAGACAACTCATCCATCCCATTCACAGTTAATTATTTAGGGAAGGAACCTCAGCTTCCCATCAAGTAAATATGGTATAACATGTTTAGATATTTTACTGCTGTGTTTTTGTGGTTTATAATTACACTATGAATTAATTTGGGCCACGTCCAAGATTCCATGAGCAGACTTTTTTTTCACATAGTGAAAACTTCCTTTTATTGTCCTCCTGTTACATCTTTCTTGTACACCCAAAATGAATTCTGGAGGATTCCTATCTTCTAACAAGATTTACAGAACATACAGTAGGGGGGTAGAGATACTGACATACACACACAGCTATTGAAACAAATACTTAAACATAAATAACAGCATTTCCTTTAGAAACAAGGATTCCAGACGCCCAGCAAGAATAAACTGTGACAGATTATTATAATGCTGCTATGTCAGCTTTTGGAAGAGAAGTGAGAAACCTATAGCTCTCCAGCTGTTTTTGGATTCCAACTCCCATTAGCCATAGCAAAGATGAAGGAAGCTAGAGACCACCATCAACAGAAGCTTATACGTGACACAACTCTGTTCTAGACTCTCTGGCTGGCCTGAGTTGCACATAGGATGCTCAATTAGATGGATTTGGATCTCATCCCATAGGGCAATTTATATGTGGGTTTCCTGATCCAAATTAATCTTGTGACAGCAGGACATGAATGGCCTTGCCAGCACATAATACAAAAACATTACTTTAGAGCAACATGTGGAGAGATTTTTCTGGAACTACAGTACTGTATATTTGTTCAGGATTAGGATGTCGATGCAGAGCATTTTTAAATACAGCCTTAAAAGTATCATATCTTCAGTGAATATTCAAGAGGATCATTATCATCCACTAGATTCTGATTTTGTACAAAATAGCAAAGTGTCTCATACTGATCTAGGATATGTTATTTAGACAGGGAATTGTAATAGAATAAAATATGCCAGATAGTTCTATTTTGGCATCCACATTATTTTAAAAACAAATACAAATACCTGGAACCTGGAAATGTCAGCAGACTTGTAGAGTTGCATAGTTATAGAACCAGTTAAGATTAAATAATTATTCTTTTTCACAAAAACGATAAACAATAATGCAGTTTTTTCATTTGCATGGATATTGATAATATAGCAACAAGAAGAGTATGTTTGTGGTAGTGGGAGTATCCATTCCTGGGAATAATATAATGGCATAAAAATATAAACAGAGAGTCTTATTATCCAAATAGATGTAATTTTAATGTAGTTTTGGAGTCATGTTACCTGGATTTTAATGAATACTTGGAGCCATTGGAGGGCTACTTCAACAAGGTTTAAAAGAAAATCACTACCACTGAGTTGCTAAAGGAAGTTCCCATCCTCTAACTCTTTTGTTAGAAGAGAGGAGAACAAGACAAACTATGTCATCCTGCCACAGGCATGTCTCAAAGATTATCTGTACTTTTCAGATGGGATAAATAATGAATTGTTCAAGTAATAATGGATAAATTAAAAATAAAATGAATAAATGGATTGAGAATTTTTTCAACAATATCCGTCCCCAAGTTCTCTCTATATTTCCATGATGAAGACCAACTATTATCTATAATCACATCTTGTATTTATGCCATTTAAGATATCTAATCTTATTTTATGTACTAGTGAGAATTCATGATAGATAGACAGAGAGATAATCACAATAAAGAACTTGTTTCCTGTTAACAATAAATTAGGATCTAAAATCAATGAACAATGAAAAGTTTTGGTAAAATGATCTATATCTACACATTTTTTAAATGCAAGAGTGTGAGAAGGCCGCTTATAGATCTGTGCAGACTGTTTCATAACTTGGAAGCAAAGTATGTAAAAATGCTCTTCCAAATTCCAAAAGGATCAACCTGGTACACTGAAAATATCCTTTAAAATGCTTCTACTATAGATCATAACAACCATACTGGTCCTTAACATGAGAAGTGGTCCCTTTGACAGTCAAAATCTAAAATGTTTAGGACTTTGAAGTTTAACCTCTTAAACCATATACAGAAAACAATTGACAGCCATTGTAGATCTGTCAGAACTGGCAGCTTATGAATGCACTCATTAAGAGCCATATTGCCAGTTCTGGCATCAGCTGCAACTTTAAGATACTTTTCAAGGATAGCTCCATTTAGAATTTGTTTGAATATAATCAGGATATAACCAAGATGTGGATAACTATATATCTGTACTTAATGAGAAAAGGTTGTAACTGGTAATTGTATACTAAGTGGATTTCCAAACAACTCATTCGCCATCATTCAATGATATCATATTAATAATATTTTGAGGACATGACTCAAGTGACATCTGTTCACAGCCTATCATGAAAGCAGCCTAAATTCATTCTTAGCTCTTCCAGTTTTAAAGCAATTTTTCTTCTGACAAATAATCTTGATGACAACTTGGTCAGGAAGAAGCACTCATTGAGTTCCCGTTGGCTGGTTGAGGCTGCAGTGAACACACATCCAATCTCTCATTCTTTAAAATGAAAGCTTGAAATTTGCAATGTGTTACACACTTACAGATTTGTGACTGGAATGAATACCATGTACTTGCATCATAAGATTGCTTGTATATGGCATCACAGAACAGCAACAGTAAATCCTTGCTTAGAAATAAACCAAATAACAAGTTAGCATAAACAACACCTCCATACTGGCAACTTATTATTCAGGTGTTCTGATATTCTGGCTAAATCCTTCACTTATCCAAGACTGTCTTGCCACACTTTAAAGAAAGCAACTAGTAATGGTAAACTATTGCCAGGTGAACATTGGAAGGAGCTAGAATAATCAATGGTTTGATCTGAACTATTTGCTTCTTTACAAAATCAATCAGACCCTTCTTGACTTGGACTCCAGGGTTTAGGCAGGTTGTAGTCATGTAATCACAACAAACCTTTAACCTGTTATTTGAGTTGCTTGTGATTGTTAGTACATGAGGATTTTTTTATATGGATAGTCTGGAGAAAAGAAGACTACCACCTGTTTGATTCTTGTTCTTTTAGCTAATTAAATGTGCCTACCATGAGTTTGATCCCATGGTTAAGGGAGTGATTGATGCCTCCTTGAAGGTGGGATGTGTTCCCCTTTACTCAAGAAGGCAGTAATAAAATCTTTATTGAAGTAATTCTCTCTTCTTCTAAGAGATCTTTCTTTCTCTGCATTTTTACACACTGCTTACTTCCTAAGAACATAAATATGAAAGTGGTGGAGGAGAGGAGTAAACAATACTCTATTAAATTAAAATAATTTCGAGCTTGTTTCAGCATGAATTTGAAGTCACACAGAAATTTTACTTCAATTGCCAAATTATAGCAAATAAGGATTAAAAGCACTAATATATTAAAGCAATTTTAAATTAAAAATCTCCTTTCAGGGAGCATTTCAGGTTAGCATTGAAGAAGGTATAAAACAATAATAATAAGAAGAGTCCATAAGTATTGCAGCACAAAAATTAAGAAATAATATCTGTGATTAAACTATTATATACTGTAAGCAGAAAATATTTGGAGAGTTTTTCCAAAATTCTTAATTTAATTTTTCTTGGGCAAATCAGTTCTCTGAAATATTTTTTTCAATCTAAAATGGTATGTACTTTCAATCTGGTAACACCCCTTCTGCCTATATACTTGGTCATGGCATTCTTTATGACATATGTTTGTGTCCCACTAAGAAAATCAAACATACTGCATCACTTTTTTTTTTGGTATGCTGATGAACACTATCTCTTAAATTAAAAACAGAGACCTTGCAAAATTCAGTACTGAATAAGGACGAATAATGTCAATGGTACTAAACAGTAAAAGTTCCAGAGTCACTGTATCAGTGAGATAGGCGGCATAAAAATTAAATAAATAGGCTTCTTTACAAACACATTGTGTGAGTATAGCTGATAAATGAAGCCTAAAGCTGAATTGGGGTATTGAGGAACAGAATACAAGATGCAACTTTGCTTATTAAGAATTCCAAGAAATACAAAGATGCCTGTACTTTCTCAGAACATCTTGCAGCTTTGACAATGATGTCATGGTTCAAATTGTCATTTGGCTGACTTGGACTAGCCTGTGTTTAGGACTGGTGAACCAGAGATGTTAGGTTGATCAAGCTGATTTGAATTATCTTGGGGAAATTACCAAAACATGGAGAAAAATACAGAAAAAGTTATTTGAGCAGGATGATTGGAATCCCCTTGTAGGTGGGCAACATTCAGTTTTGATTTTTGATTGAAAATTCTTGTCTTGGGTCTGTGGTTTATGACTAATTTTAAGCTCAGCTTTGTTTATCCCAAACTACATGAGAACAGCATTTCAGTTAGCTAAGTATAGATCTTTAGAAAAAGCTACATGATCACATAAATGTGCATAATGTAAATCACATTTGTTCTAATTTTTACTTTTAGTTATTGTGATGTTCTGTTCCCAGATGGGAAATGAAACTCACCACAGGCTTTCACTAATTATTATTAAGTAAATACATATATGAATTCCAGATGTAAAAGTGTGATTGTGTTCTTTATTAGCAATAGATGTATTTCCATGCTGCTGAGATTTTGTCAATATATGACTATATAAGGCTTGTTTTATATATGTATACATATATATATATAACTGTTATATATATATGTTGTATATATATATATTGTTCATGTCTTACATATCCCCAATTTCTCTGTATAGATACAAAACATCAAAGAACTCTTTTCAGCAGTTAAACAAGCTGTAGTTTAATATTTGATTAGGAAAGGAAAAAAGCAGCTCCAGGGGAAATTTCTTGAAGACATGAAATGCCACTCAGGCATTTATCTGAGAATTTATCAGGCATTGTGTGAAAATACTATACATAGAAAGATTTTCAACCCATAGATCTGTTGAAGCAGAAATCAAAGTTGTTTTTCAAATGCATTGCAAAAAGCATTATTCCAAAACAAAATAATAAAGAAAGAACACTCTCAAGCTAAGTAATTGTTTCCCAAATTTGACAACTTCCAGATTATGCAGACTTCAAATTTCAGAATTACCTAGCCAAGGGTGCCGCTGTTAACAATGCTGGAGGTTGAAGTCCATGCAGCTGGATAGATTCAATATATATATTCAGTCAATAATCAGAACAATAAAAAGGGTTGGACAACAAAATTATGCACAGGTCATCCTCGACTTATGACCATCTGCTCAGCAACCATTTGAAGTTATGACAGTGCTGAAAAAAAAATGGACTTACAACCCATGCCCAAAGTTATAGTCATTGCAATGCTCCTGCAATCAGGTGATCAAAATTTTGGTGCTTGACAGCTCACCCACACTTACACCTACAGGGGCACTTCAACCCCTTGCACATTTCCCCCAACTGCGTATCCTCCCCACCACATCTATGACCTTTTGGTCACCCCACACCCTTCCTTGCAAGGCACAAGCAGCTTCAGAACTTTATGGCTCTGGGGCTGCTTTTCACACCTCAAGAAGCCCCAGCTTCCCCAGACCTCCCGAGGAAGTGCCAGCAAGCATTCGTTTGCCCAGTTGCCTTCTAATTCCTCAGCACTGACTATTCATCTTTTGCCCCCAACCACCACATCCAAAGCATAAGTACCTTGCTGTCTTTGTTGTCTTCTTTCCAGATCCACAGCTGCCCTGGGCATTCCAGCTTTTCTGGCAAAACTTCCTATACTGTATATGGCAAGCTGCAGTGCCCATGAAGTCCAGCAAACACCAGCAAATATTCATTCACCCAGTTGCTTCCTTTCCAGTTCTCTGCACCAAACCTTCACCTTTTGCTGTCTCTTTTTCAGACCCATCTTCTCTGGTGGATGTTTCCTTCATTAATTCCCTGCGCCTTCAGAACACTGCACAGTCTTCATAAAACTCTACTGCCTTTGGAAAGCTAATACAACTCACTCTGGACATACTGGACATTTATTCTTCATTGTCCCAGATCTAACTCTGGTATTGTGCACATTTGAATAGCTGTAATACAAAATTTAGCTACATTGATAAAATGTTGGGTTTGTTATTTGATAAGAGGAAAGCAGTATGAAACTGATCATCCTGGAATATGTTCTAGGAAGGGAGAGATGAGGGACTGACAGCTATCTTGATAATATGAGCAGCACAACAAACCATGTTGGGTGATTTCTGTTGAAGTTTAATCACAGGGACATGTTCTTTTGGAGAAAGGAATTTTGCCTAATCTACTGTTGAGAACTGCTGTAGGTAAATGTAATCTCTAGATAAAACACCACACAGCTGGAAGTTGCTAAGATTTAGAAATGGTGAGCTACGTAAAGAATTTGCACAAAAAGATATCAGAGTCTATGACAGACAAGCCACACTAGAGCGGGCATTGCAAAGAACTTTATCCATAATGTCCAAGGCAGCCATCATAAACAAATTTACAATGATAATTATGACTGAAAGCAGTAAGAATCATGACTGCTTCAACTGATGGGCCTATTAACCAAACAAGTGGAACAAATATCAGGTATTTTTTCTCCATTTTTTCTTATATGAGCAGAACTTGAAGACTCTTGGCCATATAGAATATAAGCGCTACATCTTCTCACAGCACAGAAACAATAGTTAAAACAGAGGGAGATTTCCGAGTCTCAGTATGTTGTATGTTGTTAGTCCAACCATTCCTACTTCAAAAAAGATAGAAGAAAATGACCTTCAATAAACATTTGCTATAAATCCTAAGCTTTATCCTTTGTAATGCTTCTTTTGAGCAATGACAGCATACTTTAAGACCATAGTTCAATGCTGTGGAGTTGGTGGAAAAAATTTGGGGGGAAGGGAGGGAACTGCAGAAAAAAGGATTTTAAGTACAAGTAGCATTTCCATTGAGGGGATGCCAGTACAATGGATTTTGCATGCAAATGATCTAATTGCACAAGTGATTGAAATGGTCATAGGTGAAATTGTCTCCAATTTAATGGACATCTGTAAATAACAAACATACCCTTCCTCCTATTAGTCTGTTAAGAGAATTTCAGTTGAGATAATACTGGGCTCATATCTTTCAGAGTTTGTTAGTCTTACAAGCAGTTTCAATTTTATGAAACAGAAAATGCAGGACATTATTCAGAAGGCAGTGTGATTTCAAATTGTGCTGTTTGACTTTAAATCCAATTATCTCTAAGAGTTTCATAAATATTGTAGCTGGTGATTGAGCACCAAGATGATGGAAGAATATATGGCAATTTAATTATAAAATCAATATTTTCTGAGAATTAGAGTCACTCCAGATAGTGAAATGGGTGGTATATAAATGTAATAAATAAATCAGCAAACACTTTGAGGTGGTTACTTTGTAGAAGTCTTGTTTTGCTCTTTAAACTAGAAATGGTATGTTTTGGTATTGGTAAATGTATAATTCCTTGGTATTTGCAGTGACACCAGGGTTTAGAATTTCAGCATCTCTCTATATTTCCAGTCCTAGTAAAACTAAATCACTTGTGTTTACCCAGAAATCTGATATTTTGTGGTTGCTGATATGGGCCACAGGACACAGTGAATGTCAATGAAAATATAAATCACTCTGGACACCAAGCCAGAATTAAAAGGTAGAAAAAAATATTATTCAGAGGCCTGTTTTGATATGCAGGTTGTTTGCTTGATGACCACTTGAGATATCTTTTTTCCCTTTAGCAAAACTAGGGATGGGAGGAGACACTTTGCTAGCAATCATTGCCATGTTTGTTATTTCTTTCAGAGATAACTATCTCTAAAATATAATTGTTCAGCTATTTTTTTCTGTTTGAAATTATATCTGCAATGTTGTCATTTAAAGTCTTTTTTTTTAAGCTGAATGAAGATAGATATGACATTATCCATGTTACCGTTTCCGTATCATCCACTTCATTTGTATATTGTTTCCTAGGAAAGTTTAGTAGTGTGCATATGGCATATAGTATCATAAGAATTTCTAACCATTCACAACATATCATTCTATTGTATAAGAGTACAAGCAAGTAGTCTAATATCTCAAAACTTTGGACTTAAACCCTTATTTTTTAATCCTATAAATATTGTTTGTCACCTGCCCCATCATTAGCTAGTTTCAATTATGACTTTGTTCTCTTTCATTGGTCAGGCTGCTTTAAAGTCTACAAGGAGATCCAATTCTGCCCACTAGACTGCCTTGCTCACTGCCTCGTCTCTAATTCTTCCCTCCTTGAATAATAAGAGATGCTTTCTTTAGGTCTAAATTAATGGAGATGCGTTCTCATCTGTTGAGGCAAATTTTTATCTGCCTAAATATGGCTAATTTTTTGTCCCTGTTCAAGAACAAAGAGGCCAGTACAGGGAGAATAGCTAACCCAATTAAGTTTTGGCATATTCTTCACTCTCTTTTAACTCATTAGCTAAGGTTTGTATAGATCCCCATTATGTTGCATTCTGTTATAATCCCTCCAAGTTATGCTCAGCTATGTGCTGCGTGATATAACTGAATGTCACTGACACATCCCACAGAGAGAGGTCACATCAAGGAAAGCATCAGCCAAGCAATCTGACAAGAAACAGCTTTCTTAGTGCTGACAGAGCCAAGGTTTACAGAAAAGGGCTGCTTTAGAAGATAAAGAGACTACCAGTGACCAATACATTACACAATAGTTGCTGTGTGATCACATAAAATCCTGCTTAGTAAAATTTAAGGCAAAGTAACGTTCTGAAGTTTTTTTTAAAACAAAAGAATTAGTCTCAGTAATAAAACTTCCATTGGCTTTATGAAAATGTTATTTATCTAGCAAGTTTCAAAAAACTATGACTGAAAGTACATCAGAAGTATTCCACCCAGAGTTGCTAGGAATTGGACAGCAAATAAATTTCATTTAATAATAATTAAAAAAAAATTAAAATGGAGCAGAGAGATCTGGCTGAATCTATATATGTAAAATTTTTGCCAATTCTAAGATCAATTTATTTTTAAGTGGCATTACTGATTTAATCATTGGGAGCATGATGGGGGTCTAGTTGGGTTTAGATTAAACCAAACATCTCATGTTTTTAATGATTACTTTTTTAAAAGTTACTGACAAATTGACTAATTAACCCTGCTTCCACAAATTTAGGTCTATAAGAGGATTATTGTGAAGAAATACATTATTTCATCCAAGCAACCTCAAGGGAGTTAAACTATAACCCAAAGCCTACCTACTCATGCACAGGTTAACTAACCACACCCATTCAGTTGTGTTATGGGAATACTTAAACTAAGTCATTTGACCCATTCAGCCCACCTAGTAATTCAAGAAATGCTAACTGCCCTAGTCAGTCAAACAGAGCAACTTCCACACCTGTCTAGTTGCACTGGCCAAGCTATGCCTACAGTTTCCTGACTTGCTAAGAAGGAAGACACTCATGATATCATGGACTCTCACCAATTCCCTCTTGATATTATGACTCATAAGTTACTGGACATTTTTTGGAGAAATTGGATGGAGATTGTATATTTCCCCAAATTGTGATTTATCTGCTGCCAGGCATACTAATAACATTTGATTGGCTTTGTGGCTGACTGGATTAAATGTGGGAAAGGTCATTATGAATAAAATGGGCAGAGGAACTGTCACTCAAGGCAATTAAGTTAAAAAACAAATGGAAATATCAAATAGAAGAAAGTTGATTTATGGTGCAGATGGACCAAGATACATGAGAAACACCAACTGGGTTTGGGGTTTCTGTTTCTTAAGCAGACACATCTTTATAATTTTAAATAACTATCCTCACTGCAAATATTACTTACAGGACATGGAAAGTTTCATATATGACTTCTGTTTAAAAGATTGGGTGTGTTTGCAGGATACCTTGAGCCACAAACTAGCCAACCACATTTTAGACTGGTATGTTATTAGTTTATGGTTCAGCATGTCATGCACGCTGGATTGAGTACATTCTGGTTAACCAGGGTAAACAAGTTGTCAGAACACAGCTACTGTGATTTGTAACCATTTCCTATAATCAGAGGATAGAGGAATATAGAAATCCTTTGATAATACATAGCAGTTCAGGCATTCTTTCTTTAATCATTCAATGTTAATAAAGATTGTCATAGATATTGCGTTCTATATATGTTTCTTAACTCTTTTTGTAAATCTATGGCATAACTTGAAGGATATCACAGAAATCCATACTTGTTAACATTTATTTACCTTTTTCTCTAGTCAAAATTACTCATTCTCCGCAATTATTTAGTTAAATGGGAGAGTACCCAAACCCAATGATTTAACAGATTTTTCTGAAGTGTGCACAAGTAGCTGTGATATCTATATATCCTTCTCACCACAGATATTAAAGTAATATTACGCTTGCTGTGTATATATGTTCTGGGATTTTATCAGCACTTTTCCTGACATTTTCTTACATGTTATGTTTGTGCATGTGCCAGTTTGTGGGTAATGCCTGTAGATTTATAAGGTTTGGGTGGAAAAAGTGAGTAAAGAGAAATGACCAACCCCTAGAAGAACTCCCAAGATGTTCTGTTTCTTCCAGGAACACTTTACTTCAAAATACAGGGCAGAAAATGTAATGATTCTGTTACACCTTTGGTTCCTTCTCACCAAAGTATTTTTCCAATCTGATAAAATACAGGATTAGCTTCATTTATCAGAAAGAACCATTTGCTGTTGTCATTCTCTAGAGGAATGGAAACTCTAGTTTTCATTCCTCTAGATGGTCTTAGATGGCTTAGATGGTCATGCAATGAAAAACTGATTTTTCTTTAGACATATAATTCAGATGATATAATTAATTGTGACATTGATGACTGAAGACTTCAGTATAAACCCAATGTTTGCTACTGTTCCAATAGAGAAAATATTCTTTTAACAGATACCCACACAAAGTTTTAATGCTTTGTTCACTGTGGCCTCAGCATATTTTGAGAACTGCATAAGAGGTAAGAGAGGATGCAGTTGGTCCTAATGAAAATACATCATGTTGAGGAAGCTCTGACTGAAGAGGGCAAGAATGACTAGCATTGAGATACTCATCTCCGTTCTGCCCTATAAGGAAAAAAAAATCTTCCTAATATAAGCATTGTCCTTCCAAATAAATATTTGAATCAGAGACATATTTGCTTTATATTGGCCAAACATTGCATAATTTCCTTCTTTCCTAGAAATGAAAAGTGTCTATTTTTATCGTAATTTTATTGAGCATTATAGTTAAAAAGATAATAAATAATACAAACTAAATAAGAATAAAAAGAGAAAGAGAAAGTGCAGAAAAAAGAAAGAAAAAGATATATAAACAAATGACTCTCCTCTTCATAACAAGTATAAACAATTCTAGTAATTTATCACCTTTTCTTAAAATAAAATAATGATCTCTTCTTCCCATATCTCATCTGTTATTTATTAACAAGTCTTTAAAGCTTCATTGTTCAGTCATGATCAGAAAAAGTGCATTAAGGATTACCAAAATTAAAAAAAAATCTATTTTAGGCTTGATCAAAAATATCAAATTTATATTTTTTCCCTTTTACTGTTAACTATCTTGTTCTTTTTATATTCCTTCCCTTTATTAAGGAACTACTACCAGCATGTGTCTTCTGAATCAAGTAACATATATCATTTTTCACAGAGGTTTGGAAAAGTCAAATGTCTTCTTATTCTCGGAGAAATCAAGAAGAATGCTTTAATTTTTGAAATATTTTTTTGTATCCCAGATCAAGTGTTGACAAGGAAGAGATATTGTTCCATTTATAAGAATGCCTAAAAGATACATGCTATCAAGACTTTGTCAACTCTTAATGATCACAAACTATAGATAGAATTTTTCCATGATGATCTGTCCCTAACATGGTCTTTTAGTTCTTTCTGTAACTGAATCTAACCACCTTGTTGAGAGTCATCTTCTTTTCTTTCCTTCTGCTTTTTCCTTGTACTTGACCTTTCTTCATAAAGCTAGGTCTTTATATAATGTGACCAAAGTTGAATAATTTGAGCTTGGTAATTTGTGTATCAAGTGAGAACTCAGGATTTATTTGTTCAATGATCCATTGCTTTGTTTTCTTTGCTGTCCATAGTATTCTTGGAAGTCTTCTCCAACACCAAAACTCAAAAGCATCAATACTCTTTCTATCTTACTTCTTCAGAGTCCAAATTTTGAGAGTTACATCTTGGCATTTGAAAATCTTTTCCAAGTTCTTCATGGCTATTTTACCAAGTGCTAATCTACAGCATATTTCTTGACTGATTGTTCCTTTACTGTTGATGGGCAGAAACTATCCACAACTTTGATATCCTCATTGTCAATTCTAAGGCTCATTGTTCCACATATTGTCATTATTTCAGTCTTCTTTATATTTAATTTTATTCTTGACTTTTATTATTAGGGCTTGCAGATCTCATTTTCAGCTATCAGGGTAATGTTCTTCAGCTTTTGTGTTATTGGTGATACTTCCGCAAATTTTTAAAATCATTGTCATCTTCTTCCAAACCAGTTTCCCTTAATATATATTCAGAATATTGGTTGAATAAATAAAGTGAGGGTATACAGCCTTGTCAGGTGGCTCAGCAGTTAAGACACTGGGCTTGTCAGACAGAAGGTTGGCAGCTGGGAGTTCAAGACCCAAGTGCCACTGTATAATGGGGTGAGCTCCCATTACTTGCCCCAGTTCTTGCCAATCTAGTAGTTCAAAAGCATGTAAAAATGCAAGTTGATAAACAGCTACCACCTTCAGTGAGAAAAGTAACAGCATTCTGTGCCTCCTAGATTTGGCCATGACTGGCAGGGGAAATCTTTATTTGTTACCTTTGTACAGCCTTGTCATATTCCTTCACCAGTTTATTTCACCATGTTCTTCCCATGCTGTAGTTTCCTGGCTAGTATTAATTTCTAATGAGGACAATGGGATTCCTGATTTTTTCTGGGTACTCTCTACAACTTGCCAAGATCAACAAAACCCAACATCTTTCTATAATCAATGAAGCACATAGAACCTTCTTTTTTGTATTTTTTGGCTTTCTCGATTATCTAACATGCATTAGAAATAATGTCTCATGTTCCTCATCTTTTTCTAAAGCCAGCTTGAACATCTGGCATCTTTTTTTCCTTGTAGGAGTATAATCTGCTTTGAATGATGCTAAGTATTGTTTTGCTAGCATGTGAAATTAAGGATATTTTACAATATTTTGGATATTCTGTTTTTCTTATTTCTTCTTTTTTTGGTGTTGTATTTATAGGCTACTCTTCCAATCTGTTGGCCACTGCATCATTCTCTAGATTTGCTGGCATAATTTTGTCAGAAACTTAATTTCTTAGAAATCAAGAAACTTGATCTCTTAGATTTTTGTACTAAAAACTGTTTATTAAAATACCTGTCATTCAGTCTATTTGTTGTACATGTTTATTATGATCACATGAAGCTTAAATTATATAATGGAATATCAGTCTTTTTTCCATTAATAGGATCTTTCAGACTTCTAACATTTAGAGAAATCGTTTAACATTGTTCTCACATTACCTGAATCTATCTCATTTTTCTGGGAGCCCAATTTTTTCTCAGTTCAGGATATTTTTGGAAG
The DNA here is from genome assembly GCA_032468055.1 of Acrochordus granulatus. NCBI lineage: Eukaryota > Metazoa > Chordata > Lepidosauria > Squamata > Acrochordidae > Acrochordus > Acrochordus granulatus. The sequence goes on along the minus strand of JANHZU010001524.1, from coordinate 123,257 downwards.
CTTGTCTTTCCTTGTTTGTCCATGTCTGCTTTCATCCTCAGGATCTTTACAGTTATAATACTGCTTCATATCTTTTCTAACAGTTCTCTTAAAGTTCCTTTTTTGTTAAGTTCCTATCTGAGATTTTTATCTTTCTTGGCTTTGGTTTCTCTTCCCTTCTTGGCAATTTCCATGTTTTTTTCTGACATTCAGTTTGCTTTCTGCTGTTTCTTCATTTTTGGCAGTATCTTTTCACATTAATCATTAATGATTTCTTTAAGTTTTTCCATAATTCTTCTGGCTCTCTAGCAGGAGGATCAGGACTTCAAAACAATTTCTTGCTGTTTGCCTTGAAAATGGTGGCTATATGTTCAAGATGTAGAAAATGACTGACCTTCTGCTCCTCCTTCTCTTCCTCCTCCTCCTCCTTCTGTCATCTTGGAGCTTCCACATGAGCAGTTCATGATCTGTTCCATAGTCAGAACATCTTTGATACAATAATTGAGCTCATCCACTTCCTTTTAGCAATAATATATTGTAGACAATCTAATTTCTATCTATTCTATCTGGTGTTGACCATATATAGAGGAGTTGTTTTGATGAAGAAAATGTTGGAGTGGCAGAAATTGATCAATTATTCTCCTGCATAATTTTGGTTTCGTAAAAATGCAGTCCAGCTACATTTTCCTTTTTCATGTTTTCAACATTCCATACTCCAATCATAGGCAGCACATCTTACTTGCATATTCTGTCAATTTTAAATTGAAATTGATCATAAAACTCATCAATCTCCTCCTTTTCTGCATGATTGAATGATAATCTTGAATGATAGTCATACTGAAGAGTTGTCCATAAAGTCTAATTGA